>JAVSCE010021705.1:0-254183 GCA_032199065.1 Smutsia gigantea | reverse complement strand
AACTTAATAGTTATGAAGGTTACTCTGCAGTCAAGGGGGTAGTAAGATGTTACCAGCCATGATCGTGTTCCAAGTGCCCCATTCTCTCCTAGGAAAGCTGGTAACTAGGCAACAGATGCTCCTGCCCTTGTCCCAGAATTCTGGGGGGTTTGGAGCCAAAGTTAGTGCTCTAACTTTTACAGGGTCCTAAGCTTTGTGCATTTGATACCCTTGCCCTTTGCTGAGAGCCAGGGAGTTACCTTTCCTAGTTCCTTCAGCACCGCCTCCGAGATCCATCGGTTGCTGCATTAAGAATTTTTATTGCAGATTTTCTATCTTCTGGCACATGTGACATGGTAGATGGCATTTGAAAATGACAGAGAAACTGACATTCCTTAGCTAACACAATATGAGACTTTCAAAAAAAATTACCTGTTTAGGCTGAGCTCCCTTTGAGAGAATGTCAAGTAAGTCTGCAGAAGAGATGAAATAGAAGCGTGGAAAAGCCACACGCTTGGTCTCCAGGTATTCATCAAGAGCTTTTTCACAAAGAGAAAGCCTACATGAATGAAAAATCTTTCTGAGCATATCTTTCCCATTCTTATTAAAACATCAACAAAACAAAACCCAGGTCCTCTCATTTGTCCATTCGTCACAATAAGCTCACTGTTTTACAGGTAACCTACCTTCTCTTTGACACCATCATCCTGCTAATAACTAATGTACAAGTCACATCAAGGAGGAGAAGATACACACACACACAACCATTAGTGGAGACTAAATATAGGTCAGACTTAGGTTGATGTCACTTATCACTTTTCTTAATAACACTCCTAATCACCTGTATTAGGGACTCAACCTGAGCACAAAATGCATTAGTTAAGATGTATTTGGTTTAAGGTTTTCCTTTTCTCACCGTCTACAAAACTTCAATTCTCTTTGGTGTCACCGGAGTCATAAGACCCATAATCATTTCTCCTTCATTATTCTTAGCAGAGCAGAACGGCCACAGGCAGAGGCCCAAACCCCAGGTATCAGTGATGGAGAAACGACTAACTTCTGTGGAGATCCATCCCATTCGATGGAGGGCCATCTTTATCTCTAAAATACTCCCAGATTATGAAATAATGCTGCTTTTGTAATATGTTTTTATCTAGAGCTCTCCTCTGCCTTGCAATGAAAAGTGATCACAATTCCGCACAAACCTCTTCTTTGAGTAGCTGATCTATTATTTAATCAAAAGCCAGAATATTCTTATTACCACTATCTGATGTAGAATTATATGTGAAAATGGCCCTTACATATTACAAATAATTATATTTTATAAACAATTATATAATTATATGTAATATATAATATCTTAATAATTAAATGTTATTTATTAATACATAGGATAATTTAATCTGTAATAATTTATGTAATGTACAATTGCAAATATATATTACAAATGGCCCATAGAACAAGGATTTCAAAAGTTAATAACATGCTAAAAATAATTTCTAACATAATTATACTACATACAAACTAAAGGATGTAAAATTATTGAGTGCATTCCCAATTCCTGGCATATAGTAGATACTTAATAAATACTTGCAGGATGGTTCAATAAAAGAACTGATAATCAATCATGTTGATTCTCTTGATGAAAAGATATTCTAATTTTACTATTATGATAGTCCTTTCAGCAAATAAGTATATTTGGATTTATATCTAACACCTAATATGTCCAAGGCATTTAGGTAACTATAAGCAAAATTATAAAAAAAAATTAGTAGAGATTGTACCTACAATAACATGATGTTAATACTGTTAGGTATTTGAAACAAATCTTATAAAACTTTAACAAATTGATCATTTCATAATTGTATTCTTACCTGTACTGTAAATCTTTAAGTTTCTCATGGAGATTAGCTCTGCTAGTGGCTTCTAAAACATTTTTTATTGTAGCTGTCTTGAACATCAACTCCTGTGTGAAAGTACAACATGGAGCTGTTGATATTAGAAACTACTTTCCTAAATTTTTCATCCATTTTGAGAATTAAAAAAATGAAGAATAAACAAGCTGTAAGATATCAAGGTTAAAGAGACTTCTAATACCATGTCTGTTCACTTTTGCTTTCCAACTTCTAGATGAAAATCAAAAGAAATATAATCACACAGTTTTTATCAAAATAAATTCTATAGCCATTACCACCACTCTGGGTCCACACAGGATTTCTCTCTTCTAAGCCAAACAAACAAATAAATAGAGAGAGAGTACATTCACATATAAAAAAATGAGTTGAATACTAAGCAATTGTCTATTGTTTCCTCCTTACAAGTTAAATACAATTCCTCTGCATGTTCTGGTTTAGATAGGAAGAAAATATATAAATCCCATTTCTATATAAAAGGGTATACCCATTATTTTTTGCTGAACATACCTTAAATCATGTATCATTCCTATGTCTATATCTCCATGTGTTCTGCAGCTCTTATGAAACAAATAAATAACTGGTAGTATTACTTTGTCACTACTTCCCCTCCTCAATCTTTTACTTAATGAAGATGAATCTGTCGTGCCTTACAGCAGAGGTAGGCGATCTTCGGCCTATGCAAAACATCTGGTCGGCTGCCAGTTTTTGTATGGCCTGAAGCTAAAATGGTTTTTACATTTTTAAGTGGTTGAAGAAAAAATCAAAAGAAGCATAATGTTTTGTAACACATGAAAATTATATGATATTCAAATTTCAGTGTCTATAAAGTTTTATTGGATCACAGCCACACCCACTCATTTACATACTATGTTTTCTTTCACCTTACAAAGGTAACATTTAGTACTTGTGACAAAGACCATATAAAACCCCAAAGCCTAAAATAATTACTATCCGGCTTTTTACAGAAAGTTTCCTGACCCATTTCCTGAAATGCAAAAGTACACTTATCTTTATAAATACAATACCCCAAATCATGTTTCTTTACAAGATTTTCATATTGTTCGGAAATCTTTTCTATGTA
This sequence comes from Smutsia gigantea, assembly GCA_032199065.1. Lineage (NCBI taxonomy): Eukaryota > Metazoa > Chordata > Mammalia > Pholidota > Manidae > Smutsia > Smutsia gigantea. Next base: position 251,207 of record JAVSCE010021705.1, on the reverse strand, counting down.
GAAAACAGTCTGCTTCTACGAACCTTAAATTCTGCATCTACTCCATCAAATCTTCCAGCATCTTTTACAAGCTGGATTCTAATATCTTCTGAACAAACAAAGATGCTTTCCAGGTTAGACCAAGTTCGCTGGATCTCCATCCAAGTAAAGATGACTGAATCTGCTATGTTTAATTTATTTTGCCAGCTTAAGACTTGCTCAATGAAATATTCCACATACTTACTCTGAAGCAGAGTATGCAGCTGAACCTATAAGAAAGGCAAAGAATTTAAAGTAACAGCTAAATTGGTAGACTGTTATGTTCCATGAGGAGAGACCATCCTATTCTGTTTATTGTTGGGTTCCTAGGACCTAGCATGCAGTGTGTGGAATAGACATTCAGTAAGTTATTTGCTAAATGAGTTCATTAATGGCACTGAATATATATTAGCATTTTTTTCCAGAAGAAAAACTATAAATATCAGCAACTATTTCACATCTTCTACAAAAAGACCATGTATCTTTTTGAAAGCAGAAAAAATTATTGTGCACTGGGGCCCAGCTTTAGGATTAAACTTTATTCTTTCATCCTTTCATGCTCTCCTGGCCCGTGCCTACTAATCATTCCAAGGTGGTAGGTCTTTTTTTCTCCAATATTGAAAAAATAAAACAAACTTCCCTCCAGCTTACTAATAAGGCTTCAAGCTTCCATTTTCCTCCCCTTTCAGTTTACTACCAAACTGCAGCTTTCTTAACACCAAGGCTTGCTCTAGTGCCATGCCATCTCGTGAGCACGTCTCACTTTCTCTGACACTGAAATCTCAGACAGTCACTGAGTAGACCGGCCTCTTCTCATTCTCCTTTACCTCTAAGTATTTCATACATTTGATTCTCCTTCCCCCCACCCCGGCTTTACTGAGATATTATTAACATATAACATTGTGTAAACTTAAAAGTGTACAACTTGATGATTTGACACACATGTAGATTGTGAAATAGTAACCACAGTAAGGTTAGTTAACACCTCTCTCCCCTACATAATTACTTTTTGTGGTGATAATATTTAAGTCTATTCTCTTAACAATTTTCAAGCATATGATCATGTTGTTAAGTACAGTCACTGGGTCGTACACTAGAACCCCAGAACTTATCTTATGCCTGGAAGTTTGTGTCCTTCGACCAGCACCTCTGCATTTCCTCCACTCCCCAACCGCTGGTAGCCATCATTCTACTCTCTGAATCTGAGTCCAGCTTTTCTAGATTCCAGTTATAAATACAGTATTTGCCTTTTCTCTATCTAATTTATCTCACTTAGCATAAAGCCCTCAAAGTCCATCCATGTTGTTGCAAAAGAAAGGATTTCCTTCATTTTATGGCTGAATAATATTTTATTGTATACATGTATCACATTTTCTTTATCCAGTCACCCCTAGATACATAGGTTGTTTCCATGACTTTTGACTTTTCTGTGGGGAAAAACCTTGCCTGTGGTTTCTATGATATTTCAGTCTCCTTTTTCTATTATTTCTCTAAACACTTGCTCTCTGCCTCCTTTATGTCTCCTCTTATTCACTAAAGACAGCCTTTTCTGAAGCTGTATTCTCAGCTGGCTTATATACTTTACCCCTCATTGTCTAGTTGATCAATTCCCAGGACACCAACAATGACCTCCCCACCTACTACTGAGTAGTTTGACTTTTACGTTTCTTATCTCTCATGTCCAAAAAGATGCCAGCTCATAGCCTTAGAATTCAAGAGCACATATGCTGTGTTATGGACAGTCTCTCCAGCCTTATCTTTTATTTCTCCAAAAGAAAACCTATATGCCCAAGAAACTAAACTCTTAAAATTACCTCTGAATGGCAGATACTTTCCAAGATGCCACCAATATTGTCCTCATTGTCTGTAACACTCTTTTCTGATCACCATTCATTGCTGAAATCCAGCCCATCCTTCAAGGTTCCGCAGGAGCTTTATCACCTTACAGGGCCCTCCCTGAGTCTTTCACCCTCCCCATCAGAGCCTCTCTGCCTCCTTATAGACCCCCTGGAAGCTTTTGGTCTGTCTTCCTACTTAAGGGCAAGTTCCTTGAGAACAAGTATTCCTACCTTTTGATCCAAAATGGTACCATGTGTAGAGCCTAGTATAATTAGATGCCAAATGAATAAATGAATAAATATTGAATACTGGAACTTGGAATAAGTCTAAAAATCATAATTTAAAAGAAAAAGTCTGTAATAAAAATATCCATCTTACTTGGTTGTGCTCTAGAGTTTCAAAAAGTTGCTCATCAGACTTTAGCAATGGAATGCCTGTCCGATAATGAACGTCATAAGAGAACTCCATGGTGGCCCAGGTCTGACTGATTTCATTAATAACCTAGACATAAACAGTATTCAGTTATGTGCACAAAAGTTAAGTTAGGCCCAGTATCTAGGCTATCATCTGGAATTTTTTTTAACTTTTTACAATTTTCATTAAAAAGTTGTATATTACTGGCTTCAATTTTTTTTTTCCTCCAAATAATTCAGGGTGATGATGTTTAGAGAATGAATTCCATGACAGAAGAGAAACAAGGATCACACCAACATCAAATTTCTATTGGATCAAAGTTTTACATCATTCACTGAAACAGAACACTAGAGCAGGAAGTAACTACAAAAGTTATCTAACGGTTTGAAAGGTATGGTTTACAAATTAGCCAGCATGATATAGGTAGTACTCTGAGTACCTGTGAATCCCAGTTCCCTGTGTGAACCTGGGTAAGTTAATTACTTCCCTATACCTCAGTTTCCTCATCTGTAAAATAGGGATGATATTACCTGCTACAGAGAATCAAATGAATATAGATAAAGCACTTTTAGCAGTGCTTGTTACGAAGTGAATGATATGTGCTATTTGCTGTCATCATCATTAATGGGTCAGTGCTCTTGTTTTACACATTTGTTGAGCCTTAGAAGGATTCCGTTTCCTGCCCGAGTCACACATGAACTAGCAGTATGGAACAAACTGGGACTCATGAGTCCACACACCCACGCCATGAGGACTTTGAGTCTGCTTATGTTCTAATAATGCACCGAACTAGACCAGTGCAAAAGAAACAGCCCCGAGCACACTACCTTTTCAGTCCCCAGTTCTTTCACAGCTTTGTCCACAATGCTTTGCACATCATCCTCCACTTGGTGTAACTGCAAGGCTAATAAATCTGCCAAAGTTGTGGCTTCATTTATTGAAAATTTAACCTAATTAGGAAGAAAAGCAGGCAAAATTTATATTCTGCGTATATTAATGGTTCCTTTTACCTAATGGTCAGAGGAATGAATCATAGCTAAATATACTGAAGTTAGCTAAGTGCATCTCCAGTTCTGCAAGGTGTGGACAACCAAAGACATTGCTTTTTAACTCAAAATTACTAAGGCATCCCCCACCAGAAGGCAGGGCCATGGTTTATACCTCGTTCACACAACAGTACTTTCTTTTATTTCATATCCTTCCCTTGTCAGCTCATTTTTTATCTCCTTGCCCACAAAACCTATTTTTAAAGAGAGTCACATTGTTCATTTATTACAATTTGGTTGAAATCCCAGGAATCAGGAAGGAGCTCATTTGGCTCATCTTCCTAAAGTCCTCTATTCACTGAACATAATTCCCAGTTGTTTCCGTGATTTAACCTAGTTTTATCACTAATTTAATCTTAGTTCCTTGGCCAAAAAAATAGTCTTACTCATTATTCATATTTACCATGTGAAAAAATAATTCACATTTACTTCCTTATCATTTTGCTGACTCCCCACCCTCAACCTTAGTATTTGCTAAGAAACCTTTAGCTCTTCCCAGATGCCCAAACTCACTCATATCCCTCACAAATGAAGAGCTGCCCCCACACCACATGGTTGCAGCAAAGCCATTTCCTTTCCCGCTCCTGCTAAGAATATCCAGTCCCTGCTTTTTGGAAGCTGCCATCTTCTCTGGCTTTCCCCAGCCTCTAACACTGCTCATCACCATCTACCCGCCTCTTCACTTAGGGGGACTAAACCCAGTTTGCCCAGGACTGAGGGGTTTCCTGGGATATGGGACTTACAAGGCCCAAACTTAGAATGTCTTGAGCAAACCAGGTGAGTTAGTCATCCTATCTCTGCATCACTTTTGACCTCACTCCAGAGCTGATGGGGGCCAGGAACCCAGCTGTGTCTTAAGAGAAACAATGAGCAGGAATGAATCATGGGCCCTCCTGAGTAGTGTGCAGTCTGTGCACTGAAAATGGACTCCCACCCCAGGTGACAACTGGAGGATGAGCCTAGCCGCTGCTCTGATACCCTGGGAGAGCTTGGAGGAAGGTACTATTCTCTAAATTATCTGCCAGAGAAGGTGCCCTTTTCTAGCTGACAGGAAGGCACAATACAGCCAAGAGACCATGGTGAGGAGAAAGCTCAGTGGAGGGGATGTAGGAGGGAGAAGGGCCCACGATCTATTCAGAGATCAGCAAAGGTTTTCTACATGAATAAATACATCAGTGAAGTAGAAAATCTAAATATACAATGTCTAAAAGACTCAATGGAAATTATTGTAATAATAATAGCTTCAGGGACCATTTAGTAAGCACCTAGTACATGCTAGGTATCTATCTATATATATATATTATCTCATCTCCAATTTGTTCTCTAAGTCTACAGGGGAAACACTGTAGCATTATTTTTACTTCCTGGAAGGGGCAACTGATGTAGGGAGATAGCAGGTAAATGACCCAAGATCCTGGAGTTATTCAGTGTTAGGGCCAGACAACTAACGCCTAGGCCACCCTCACTTCACTGGGTAGCTGCTTTCCTCAGTTTCCCTACTCTGCAAATTTAGTTTTCCAATCATGAGAGCCCTTCTTTCCGATGTGTGCCTAGGAGAAAACACACACATCAAGCTGGCCTTTACGTATTTTAAACTCATAAAGGTCACCTTCCCTGACAAATAAAGTGTAAGGTTGGTATATTTGCTCTTCAGTAGGTGTAGAAAGGCAAGAAACTATAACCTCAAGTGCAACGGGCACATGAGACATCATTTTACATTCTGCAATAAAATCAAAACCATCAAAAATGACATTAGTAAATGAATTGCAGGGGAAAAAACTCACAAATTTCAGAATTCTTCCTGCCCCTAAATTCACATCTATACCCTCTGATCTTCTCCACAATACGTCAGATTCTTTGCAGCCATGTCGGGCTTTATAAAATGCCTCCATATTATTTCACTTGGTCCTTGCAAGATTCCTCTGATACATGAGAGCAAACAGCAGCCCTCTCTTTTCATTATTTAAAAACTCAAAATAGAGAGGTTAAGTGTCTTGATTGAGATCACATAGCCAGTAAGAGATAAAAGGTGGGTGGTCTTAGTTCCTGCCGCTTTAACAGAATACCACACACTGCATGGCTTTATTTCTCACAGTCTAGAGGCTGAAAGTCTGAGATCAAGGTGCCAGCAGGTCAGGTTCTGGGTGAAGGTCCTCTTCTGGTTTACAAATGTCTGTCTTCTTGTATCTTCACTTCGCAGAGAGAAGAACGCTCTGGTCTTTCCATCACCCTCTAGGGGCACTCTTCCCACTCATGTAGGCTCTACCCTCATGACCTAATTATCTCCCAAAGGCCATACCTCCCAATACCATCAACACTGGGGATTAGGCTTCAGCACATGAAATGGGCAGGGGTGGGGGTGGGCGGCAGGGGGCACATTTAGTCCATAGTAGGGGTTTAAAACTAGGATCTCTGCATACTCAGCCTGGTGGTCCTATCTCAAGAAGCTTAGCCTCTCCCGTTTGCACAGAGACCTTGTCACAAATCTCACTTCATCCCAAATGAATGTAAACCAAGGAGTAACACTTCAGTCACAAAAACATTCAATTAAGGAGACCCAGGGAACTGACCCCAACCGCCTTCATCAGCTGGTGCCAGTGCCGGTCTCTGAGGGCAGGACTCTGTAGCTCTGTGACAGCTCTCAGAGAGGTCAGCATGTCCTTCACCGTACCTTCCAGGCCTGCATAAGCGCCCCAGACACGGACTTCCTTGTCTAGTGACCAGATTTCCTAAAGAAAAGTGAATCACACACACACAGGTCTCTAAATATAAAACATGTTATAGTTTGCCTCCTTTAAAAAGAATAAATACACATTTGCCTGGGTTAGTAGAGACAGTGAAAACATTAAAGGCCCTAGGTTACGGTCTAAAACCAGAGAGGTAGGAAAGGATCCAGTTATTGACATATTACAAATCCATTATGTACAAACCACAAGGATTCATTCTTACTCATAGGTCTAACTGGTTGTCCCATGACTCATGGGACAGTAAATGTAGGGAAGTAACAGAGTTCATGGGACATGTGCAATGAACAGTGTTACCTCTAGAAACATAGGTGGAAAACTGAGATTGCTACCATGATTAGTAAAGGCTTCCTCCTAAAACCTGACCTGTTTCAAATGGTCACCTTGGAATATTAGTTACCTTTGAGTGTGTGCTCTTTGAAACTTAAATATTTCATGACTTTAAGGTGTCAAATAGGGCCCTTGACTTGGCTGCCTTCTTGGCCCAGGGAACATCAACAATCGGCAATGAAAAAGCCCATAATAAAACAACAAATTCAGTGCAAAGGACCATGCTCTACTTGTTTGAAAGAATAGCAGTGTCAGCTAAGAGTGTCTATTTAACTCACTCTGAGGTGAGATGATCAAATGTAGAGGAGACAACTAGGGAGTGAACACAGTACTGAGGGACAGTGACCTCATGATATCCAAAAGTATGATGGGATATTTTAGTTAGGGTCTCTGGGGACAAGATATCATGGAGAAAAAACCAGGAAGAGCTGGTAGGAGGTGAGCACAAGACTGAGTAGAGGCAAGGATATTCTAGGGTGAGAAGAAAGCAAACTATTTAACTAGACATACTTAAATGAGTTGCCCCAAATTCCAGAACCAAATGGTATCTTTTAAGATACAAAATACTTAACAGCTGCTAAGAAAAGAATTCAAAATCTTTATAAACCCAACCTCTCAGCCCTGTACTCTTAATGTCAACATCCCTCCCTTCCACAGGAAGCTCATGATGGGAGTTGCTGCTCAAATTCATTAGCCCTAATATGCTTTTATCCATTCACTCACAGAGAGGCAGGCTTGATTAGAAGTGCAACTGTCTGAGAGTTAAAAAAAAAAAAAGTACCGTCTCCGATCATTCTGTTTGAAGTAAATAAGGACACGCAGCCCAACACACCAGATCCTGGGTTAGGGAAGATGGAAGGAGGTGGTGCTGAGAAAGATAATTTGTTGGAATAGACAGTTATGGAACTTGCCTTGGCAAACCTTCTGAGTTCTTCATCCATCTGTTCCACATTAATCTGTCTCCACTGGGTTTTAGTCCAATTATCAATGCTTCTCTGGAAACGTACAAGCAGATAAAAATGTCAACAACATTTGGTGAAAGCCAGTCTCCACAGCAAAATATATAAACTGATGATACAGTGACTCTATCATCCAGTAGGAAGTCAGTTATTTAAATATTAACTGCACTTGTCAAAACTTCCCAATCACCAAAACAGAAAAGTTGTCAGAACATGTCAAACTTAAGGCTAAAACATTACAATATATTAATTTCTAGTAGCAATGACAAATTCCATATATAAACTATCATTATCATTTAATCCTGAGTACTTTGAATTGATAAATATATTACCATTAAATACCAGAGTTTCATAATCCTACATATAACATAAGGTGTTTTCATAAGACAATCTGCAACCATTATAAACACATTTCTCATTAACTTCTTGACAATATTCTGTCTTGTTAATATATTTCTATGTGATTTTCAACTAAATTCAAAGAAAATTATGCATAATGCATGTAGCAATATGCCTAGTTTCCTAGAACTTATTTTTATTCCTAAGTTTGTAATCTAAATAACCATACACACATTTATTTCAGTCAAGTTAATTTAAATATGTATATACACATAGCTATAAGCATGGGTACAGACATGAGTTTGCTGCACAAGTGACCACACATGTGTAATATATACTATTCTATTTATATCTCACCTAATCCCCCAAAAGGATATGAACCTCTTAACTCATTATACACAGTTTCATCCAGATCTAACAATAAAAACAACTAATAATTCAGAAAAGAATTTTTTAACAGATACATGAACTCTAATTCTGGGGATGGGGGAATATAATGTCCTTATATTTCAAGGCATTATAAAACCCAAATAAAATGATAGAGACACTACCAATACATAGTTATACAAAAGAACTACTAAAAGGAAAAAAGAAAAAAAAGCATGCTTTCAAAAGGCAAAGTCTTACTCTAACATAAATAATGACATCCCAGAGTCCCTTGAGCAATTTTATTTCTTTGCGACACTGCTTCATTTGCTTGTACTCTGGAAGGGCCACTTCAAAAAGATGAGTAAATTCTTGCATCTGCAACATTTCTTCTTCTAATGCCTCAAGCTCTTGATTCGCCTAAGGAAAAAACACACACACACACACACACATACTCTTAACATTCAAAGAACAGCCAGAGGAAGAGAAGCAACAATTCTATAGCTCTGGTTATGCCAACATTTACAACTTTGATCTTAAAAAGAAATCTGCAGTGTAATTATTGGGAAAACATAGGCTTTCAAAGAGCAAACTCATAGTTACTCAAAAAGTGAGTATCAGTAAATAATGTTATCATTACTCTATACATCAGCAAAGGTTTGCTCTGGCACTGGATTTCTATAAACACAATTTTTCCTCTTGATTTTCATTGTACAGCTGGGGTCCATCCTGGGAATTTTCTAGAGATTCCATGTAAGGATAAATACTTCCTTCTTTAAAAAAAGACCTTTGGATTAAAAAAAAAAAGAAAACTAGAGATTATCAATAGTACAAAATGAACTGAAGAGAATTCATGAAATAAAACACTGGAGCCAAAAATAGCACAGTGTGAGAAATTTCACCAAGTGATTATTTTTTCCAAGACTCACCTACCATCCCATCTCTATAGAATAGTTTCTTTTACACCAAATAGAAGACTGGCTCATTTTTTTTCTTGACAGGCCAACTCTTGATTTTGGTTCTTATTAACATAGAGTGTATTTACATGCTAAGAGCTCAAGGAGTACAGAAGAGCTTATAATGCAGGAACAACTGGAAACACAGGTTCACTCTCCAATTCTTCCGGTTGCAATTTCTCTTCTCAATTTTATGCACAAGTTGCTCTTTCCTGATTTATCAAGTTTAGACATTACACTAGGTTACCAGCTTTGCAAAAGAAGGTGATTTTGTTTATCCACTTTATATTTTCTCCCATGCTCCTCTCAATATACAACAATTATATTTTTAGTTCTTATGATTTGAACTTTAAATAACTATACTCAATCCTTTGTGTTTCAACTTTCAATTCTGTCTTAATTTCCTACTTTGCAGGCAAGAATATTAGCACTCTAATAGTCTTTCATTATATGTTACATATTTCTTTTTTATAAATGACATTTTTATAAACAAAAACTGCAATTCTCTTAGTTTTTTCAAATCTTTTATCAAGAAAAATTGTATGCGCATAAGAAGGTCTGGTTGTGAACATACACACCATCCAGCTTAGGAAATACTGTTAACTAATAACTCTTCATGGCCTTCTCAATTTATCCCTCTCCTTCCCACTATATAAACTAAAAGACCAAATTTTTATTTAATATTCCCAAATTTTTTCACTATATAATTATGTACTTATAAGTATATGCTATATAAGTATATGCTAACCTGTTAAATTTTTTGTTTTTGAAATTTATATGAATAGTTTTATACTATGCATTAAGATATTTCAATTACTATTTATTTTTTAGGTATACCCATATGTTCCTGAGAATGCATTCATTCCCACTGCTATATAGTATTACCTTGTATGAATATACAATTAATTTATTCTATTTCTGATAGTCATTTTGGCTCTTCCTGTATTTCACCATTGCACTAATGCTACAGGAATTACCATATCCCCTGATATAAGTTTTCTGTAGAGATCTTGTTATTCTTTAATGGGTTAAAAATGCCTTCCAAGAGTTTCTATCATGAATGAATGTTGAATGACACCTTAATATTTTTTGGCATTTCTTGAAATGATATTTTCTCTTCTTAATCTATTAATATGATAAATTATATTAATTTTATAATACTGGATAAAACTTGTTTTCCTAGAATGAACCCAACTTGTTTATAAATTGGTAAATTTAATTATGTTCTGCTTAGTGCATTTGCATCTATGTGTACATAAACAGGCTGGCCTATAATTTTTCCTTTCTCATACTGTCTTTTTATGAAAATTAGACATGCCTCACAGAATAATTTTTGAGTATTCACCCTTCTTCTCGTTTCTGGAATGATAAATGAGATGTTTCTTGAAGGCTTCCTGGAATTCATCTGTAATGCCATCAGAGTCTGTTTTCTCTGTTGGAAGACTTTTTTTCAAACTACTGGTTAAAATTTTCTTTTTATTTCATACTGGTTCATTATTAATAGTTATAGGACTATTTGGGTTTATTATAGCTTGAGACAGTTTTAGTAAATCATGCATTGTTCTAAAAATTTATCCATTTTAAGTTTTCAAATTTCTTAATTGTATTCTAAGATCTTTTGATTTCTGCTCTTTCTATGTTATCATTCTTGATTTATTCCCAAGACTACGAGTTTTTCTTTCCCTGCCCCCCACTCATTCCCTATTCACCCCACCATATAATTGGCCTGTTCTGAAGATCAAATTTTGGGTCCTCTCTTTTTCCTGAAATACACACATTGTAAGTTACTTTGGTGATGATTTGTGAGTGGTTAAATGCATTCCATTTTTGTCTGTCTGAAATATCTTTATTTCACTATTGTTATTTAAATATAATTTTACACAGAATTTGGAAAATATCATCATCCACTACCTCCTGGCTTTCATTGTTGCTGATGAGGGGAATGCTCATAGCCCAATCATTTCTAACAGGGCATCTGTTTTTTCTATCAGGTTGCTTTAAAGATCTTCTCTTTGCCTTTGGTGTTCTGTAGTTCACTGTGGTATGTCTAGATGTTGACTTTGTATTTATCCTGGTCGGTATTCAGTGAATTTCCTGAATCTACTGATTCATGCTTTGACCAGTCGTAGAAAAATCTCAGCTATTATATCTCTGACTACAGTCTCATAAAGACATCATTCTAACTTCTTACTGTGTCTTTTAATCTTATTTTATGTCCTCTATTTCCTTACACTTATGTGCTACCTTATAAGGGATTTCTTCCAATGTCATTTGCATTTCACTAATTCTCTTTCAACTTTAACTAGCTCTTTAACCCATCTTCTGAGTTGTTGTATTTTTTAAATATACTTTTCATTTCCTTTAGTTCTTGGCCCTTTTTCAAATTCAGCTGATCATTACTGATAGTCTTAATAGTGAGAACTTGCTCATTGTTTCTCAAGATTATATTTTCTTAATAAATGTCTCCTAGTTTCTGATATTTTGTATGAGTCCCTATCTGTGGTTTGCTCTTTCTGTGGCTTTTATACATGATGACATGTTAGTGACGGTTTCACACTACAAATTCATGTTTGACTGAACTTCATCTGCTGGGCCTCTGAGGAGACAAGAATAAGAGTACATTTTTCCAGAGAAGATTCGAGTTTGTTTCTACTAGGTGGCTAAGAAGAGCTCCTTTTAACCATTTCTATCTCCTGGCCTGGAAATTTCTTCATCCTAGGGGTAATATAAAATTGAACCATAACACTTGTGAGAACAGTGTTTACAAAATCTGTGAGAACAGATCTATGTTTACAAATTCCCAAAGGATTCCCTCCTCCCCTACTCTGAGCTTTAGCAAGGACTGACAGCTAATCTCGCAGGCTGCAGGTTTTTCCCAGCCCACCCTTTTACAGAGGATATAACTTCTTGAGAGCATCTCCTATTCCCCATGAAACTGTTAATCACAAAGTTGTAGATTTCTGGTATTTTCATTTGCTCCTAAAGCAGCATAAGCTTCTATATTTGACTCTGCTTTCCATCCTGGTTTCACCTACTCCTTTTATTCCCGACTTTAGAGATTGCTCTTGTTTTCTTGGGAACTCAACAATAGAATTAAAATGGCACATTTGTGAAAATGTTTCAGCATCTGTTTTATAAAAAGGGGGCTTTCCCACAGTAATCAAGACAATTTGGTATTGGCACAAAAACAGACCCACAGACCAGTGGAACAGAATAGAAAATCCAAACATTAACCCAAACATATACAGTCAATTAATATTTGATAAAGGAGCCTTGGATATACAATGGGGAGATGACAGCCTCTTCAGCAGCTGGTGTTGGAAAAACTGGACAGCTACATGTAAGAGAATGAAACTGGACTACTGTCTAGCCCCATACACAAAGGTAAAGTCAAGGTGGATCAAAGACCTGAATGTAAGTCATGAAACCATAAAACTCTTAGAAAAAAACATAGGCAAAAATCTCTTGGACATAAACATGAGCAACTTCTTCATGAACATATCTCCCCAGGCAAAGGAAACAAAAGCTAAAATGAACAAGTGGGACTATATCAAGCTGAAAAGCTTCTGTACAGCAAAGGACACCATCAGTAGAACAAAAAGACATCCTACAGTATGGGAGAATATATTCATAAAAAATGTATCTGATAAAGGGTTGACATCCAAAATATATAAAGAACTCATGCACCTTAACAAACAGAAAGCAAATAATCCAATTAAGAAATGGGCAGAGGACATGAATAGACACTTCTCTGAAGAAGAAATTCAGATGGCCAACAGGCACATGAAAAGATGCTCCACATCGCTAATCATCAGAGAAATGCAGATTAAAACCACAATGAGATATCACCTCACACCAGTGAGGATGGCCAACATCCAAAACACAAACAACAACAAATGTTGGCGAGGATGTGGAGAAAAGGGAACCCTCCTACACTGCTGGTGGGACTGCAAATTAGTTCAACCATTGTGGAAAGCAGTATGGAGGTTCCTCAAAAAACTCAAAATAGAAATACCATTTGACCCAGGAATTCCACTCCTAGGAATTTACCCTAAGAATGCAGCAGCCCAATTTGAAAAGGACAGATGCACCCCTATGTTTATTGCAGCACTATTTACAATAGCCAAGAAATGGAAGCAACCTAAGTGTCCATCAGTAGATGAATGGATAAAGAAGATGTGGTACATATACACAATGGAATATTATTCAGCCATAAGAAGAAAACAAATCCTACCATTTGCAACAACATGGATGGAGCTAGAGGGTATTATGCTCAGTGAAATAAGCCAAGCCGAAAAAGACAAGTATCAAATGATTTCACTCATATGTGGAGTATAAGAACAAAGAAAAAATACTGAAGGAAGAAAACAGCAGCAGACTCACAGAACCCAAGAACGGACTAATAGTTACCAAAGGGAAAGGGACTGGGGAAAATGGGCGGGAAGGGAGGGATAAGAGGGAAAAAGGGGCATTACGATTAGCAGATGTAATGTTGGGGGGGCACGGGGAGGGCAGTACAACTCAGAGAAGACAAGTAGTGATTCTATAGCATCTCACTACGCTGATGGACAGTGACTGTAATGGGGTTGGTGGGGGGGACCTGATGAAGGGGTAGTTTGATAACCATAATATTGCACATGTAATTGTAGATTAATGATAATAAAATAAATTATATTAAAATAAATAAATAAATAAATGCAAAAAAAAGGGGGCTTTCAAAATGTCTAGTCTACTAAACTCCCCAAAGCCAACAGCCCTTTTATTTATTCTTAATCATTTTTCCTATTACAGACAATTATTCATCAAAATATTATACCCAGATATGTTAATTCATTTACTTTACCTTTAGCAATGAAAAAACAACAGCACACAATATAACGTCACTGAGGAACCAGTTATAAAAGGATAGATTCACCATACCACTCCCCTTGGTTTCTGTCTTGAGGAGTGAGGTGCCCTGAGTACTAAGATCTACACACCAGCCCAGAATAAGCATATATATGCCTCTGGTGGAATCTAGTCAGCTAAATATTAGATATGCATGCTGAACAAACACACAAGAAAATGGAGGTAACAGAGCTCTACTATTTTCAACACATCCCCAACATACTCTGTAGGCACAAAGGATAAATATCTCTGACTTCTAAATATGTAACTATATGCTGTTATAGTATAACATGTAATGGTAGGATTTGATAAGTGATAACTATAGTAAATGTTTACCTACAGCATATTAGTCAGTCAAGTAAAAATATCTCCCCATCCACAATCTGTTCAGACCACCTGCAGTTTAGATACCATCTTAAAAACAAAAAACAAAAAACCCAGAACTCTGTTAGCATATTCTAACCTACTCCCTTTCAGTGAATATATTAACTATTTTTCTTCGGCCAAATGAAAGAGAAGACCTTATGCTATAGAATGGTGTTTTCTGAATGGGCTCAAAGCAGTGAAAACTAAATTCAACACAAAGCTGTGTCAGCTGCTAAGTTTTACACCAGATGAAGGAATAAAAACTATTTCCGGCATGAAGTAAAATCAGAGTGACGGCTTAGATGAAGTACTCAGGAAGACTCCTTTTGGCTGGTAGGATAAGAATCCCTAGACAAACCTGACAGAACTAACTCAAGTGACCAAAGTTCACAATGCTAGAAATTAGACAAAGAGAAATCAGGATTTCCCACTGACAGGATCCAGTGAGATTACAACATCACTTCTGTGCTGTTCCAGTACCAAATGCCTAACTTGAATTCAGCATGAGAAAACATGAGATAAGCCTATGTTGAGGGACAGCCTAAAAAATAGCCAGCCTATCCTCTTCAGAAAACTTTATTAAGGTCATGAAGGTGACAGGACTGAGGAACTAACTTCCAGCTGAAGGCCGCTGGACAGACATGACACCCCCTGCAATGTGCAGTCTGGGTTGCATTCTACTTACGCTAATGAATCCAATCTATTGTCGTTTGAACATGTAATTAATGTAAGAAAAATATTATTACCACGATATTTTACATTTTTTCACACTGAGTCTGAAATCTGGGATGTATTTTAAACTGATAGCACATCTCAGAGTAGATGTTAACTTTTCATTAGAAATATTTGATTCTATATTTACATTTGGAATAATTTACAGTTGGAAAAAATCACATACCCCAGTTACTTCGAGCATACTTAATTTTTGAAAAATGGAAGCTTTAAAATTTAATTAAAATTAAATAAAATATTGAAGCTTAGTTTCTTAGTTGCACAGACCACATAAGTGATCCACAGCCGCATGTGACTGGTGGCTACCCTACTGGACAACATGGGATGGACAAGTCCACAGTTCATCTGTTCCTATATATTTCTATGCATGTATACACCATTCTCATATATATAGCCACATTCTAGCTTTATGAGGAGCCATACACTCTTTTCATTTTGTTGCCTTAAGCATAAAGATTTTGAATAAAGCATGGTGCTATACAAGTGAAGGGACCAGAGGTCCTGGCTCTGGTTTTCCACCTCCAATCACAAACTGATCTCCCTTAAATCACACCTCTGAACTAGAGTATAGGCGAATAAATATGCAAGAACAAAGCAGAATGTTACAAGGGAAAGTTCCCTACAACTGAAAAACACTAAAATTAATTATTCAGGTTATTTTATTATTAGAGGCCAGAATCAATGGATAGTAGACACTGCCATCAAAGACTCTGTACTAGTCAGTAAACTTGCTATTTTGACTTCTCCATAATGACAATGAAAGGATGCACTAATCTATTCCAACCAATCCTCACACATCTGCTCTGAAGAATAAATTAGAAAGTATCTGCAAAATGCTGTGCTCTCCTGAGAGAAAAGTGTTGCAAGTGAATTTATATTGATAACTGTTGCCAAGTGCTGAAATTATATTTTATTTTCTTTGTGATTATTTCATGTAACTCCAAATTTTCTACAAAACAATGAATTATTTTCATAATCAGAAAAAAATACTTTCTAATATTAAAAAAGAATTCCTGGAGAAACAAAAATACTCATTTTCTTATAAAAGTTTAAAAGACTTTTTTCAAGCTTCATACTAATTATTCATCATTTTGGATTATTTGTCCATTACATTTATTCTTACCGTCAACTGTAATAAAAAAGCTCATTATAAACTAGGACTTCATGTCTCCATAATATTTGTATCTAGAGTTAAGAATAAGTTATGGGCTTTCCTTAGTATGGTTAAAATCCTCACCAAACATCACATGGGAAACAGTATAAGGGTTAAAACTCTTGATTTTTAAAAAATAATTTAGAGAACTAGAATTTTATTACTAGTTACTACTTACTGACTATGTAATGTCTAAGTCACTTAATTGTACATGATTGTTTCTTAATCTGGGGAAAGGCGAATAGAAGCTACATTACAGGGAAATTGCAAGAACTGAAAGAAACAAAGTAATATGCTTTAAAACATTCTTTTGATATATATAGTGTAAGTGCTGAAAACAAGAGTAGTTGTTATGTTTACTAGTATAACTACTTTAATGATGACAGTGATTTTGGGAGACATGATTTAAAACAATATAATTTACTTGGGGAAAATTGTTTATAACAGGAAATAGTTAATTCTCAACTCCAAACTAACTGCCATATCAAGAAAAAATATAGCAGCAGTATCTCAGTGTCTAAATTTATTTCCTAAAATAGCTCTTGTAATACACACAAGATAACTGAGAGCAGCATTACCTTATCAAGTACCGCATATGGATTTTCTGCATTAAAACCAAAAGGCGCAGAGAGTCTGAATCTCTCTGTGAACTTGGCCTGCTTCCGCTGATCAGGGCAGAAAAAATTGAAAATGAATGTCAAACAGATAGCTTCAGTTGTCTTTGTAACAGCTTTCTTTAAAAAAAATAAACAAAAGCCAAATAAAAAATTTGGTAGCTATCTTACATCAAACAAAATACATTTTTTCCTTATAAGAGTGACTTCTGCATTTTGGAGAGGGGAAACTTCATGTCTGACAGTCACTGCGATCTTTTTGGTAGTTTCCCATCTTTCAGGTAATTCCTGCAAAAACAAAGGTACAGATGGGAAATTACTTCAAAGCAACCGCCATAGGATTAAGTTAATTCTAATTAATTAAGGATTAATTCTAATCACTTTATACCAACCCATGACATCTTTTTATCTAATATAAGAGAAAGAATTTATCCCAAAAAAGATTAAAGTGACTAACAGGTTTAGAGCCAGGCTGACCTACTCGTACCTCTGGGTTTGGATCTTCTCAGCATAAGCCAGAGTTGTCCTCTGGTACAAGACTTATCTGAGTAAATGAAAACTTTTTCAAAATAAACACAAATTTACAAATTGTTTTGCTGTGGGGGGAAAATTGAGTGCTCTGGAAATGACCTTTCTGATCTCTAACATGGAGAAATGGAGAAATGGAAATTCTAGAAATGGAGTCAATGGTTAGAAATTCAACAAATGAAAAGAAGATGCTTTGAATGTGGTAGAGCAGAGATGAGAACGTCAGTCAGTCTCATCCTGTTTTCCCCCAGCCCCCGAAGCTCTGTGCGTACTCTGGATGGAGAGTTTGAGCGCTTAGGTTAGGTTAATTTTCTATGCCTAGGATTTCTGAAGGGAGAAGAGGCAAATAGCAGGGAAGGTTATTTCCTACTTGATGTTAGACAAAAGAAGCAATATATAGTTCAGGGAGCAGCTCGATCTGCTCTCCCTGACTGCAGGTCACACAGGGCAACAGAAGGCAATTTTCTTTGAGGACCACTGTGCATAATAGCTTTTGAAAAGCACTCCTTGCGTCCAGACTAACAGAGCATTGTTTCTCTGGGTCATCTCCTGGGACACTGGAATTGTTTTGTCATACAAAGCCACCCATAGTGGTGGTACTCTACTTGTGTAGCTGAAGCACAAAAATCAAAGGTTCTAAAGACTATTTGTAACTTTTGATAAATACTTGATGAATGATTCAGTAACTGCCAATTATGAAGAATGCACTGAACTAAGTAGAAATGATATGTGTGGGGTGGAGGGGTGCTGCAAAAACACATTTTTTGACAAATTATTTTACCTTCTGTCTGAGTGAATGAGTAACTATTCTATGTGACAGGATGTGTTAACTTCCAGCAGGAGGTCTGTGAGTTATGGAATTAAAATGCTTGGGAGGCAAGCGTTGTGTCAGGCTAGGAACCAAGAGACCTGGGCTCTAAACCTGCTTGTCCTTCATACTGTTCTTGAACGCTTCTTCTCATTGAAACTCTGCATCTTCATCTGTACAGAATCTCACTTTGCATTTCCAATTGATCCCATGGAACTTAAATAGCCCATGGAGTCCCTGCAGGGGCCATGGGTCACCGAGAAGTCACATCAGTGAGCTCAGACCTCTCAACCCTCTTCAACTACACTAGACCTGCTGTTACATGCTTTATACCAATCTACTTTGGGGATTCCAAATAAGCTTCCACTTAATAGAAATGGATTTTCATTGAAAACCAAAAGATCAGATGATTTCCAAAGTGTAGCTGATACAATCCACTCAAGGAAGCAACACTGAATCTGAGGCTCGAAGGAATGACTGGGTTTCAACAGGCAGATTGGTAGATCCCGAGAGCCTGTAAGGTAAGATTCCCAGGGCAGGATGGAGTGAGAGTAGGGCTCTTACAGAAACTGGATAGTATTGAGAGGCTGGGCTGTCAAGGGAGGTGTCTTAGCAAAGAAGGGACTGGATAAAGTCTGCAGATTATAAATTTAATCTAGCTTCAGAGTCTATTGTAGATGGGGGTTGTGAGGGCACAGCCACATCTTTAAGAGTATTTTTTTTAGCACAGAACCAAGTGTAGTCAAATATTTGGAGAATGTGCCTGCTAATGATTATGAAGGAGAAACAAAAACTTAAATTGCTTAAACAAATTGCTTAAACTAAAATAAAATCAGGGCACTGTTATCCTCCACATGTAACTTGTACTGCCTATGAATCTTATTTTCTTTCTAGACCAGCCTGAATTACTGACACAGAAGCACACACATAGCTAATAGGGTGGCTCATTTAAAAATACTATAAAGCCTAATACTTTCAATACTTCATTAACCTTACGTAGTGAGCCAAATTTTTATAATACAAACTCTGGAGGCCAGGAGTAAACTCTCCCATATCAAATACTTGTTTATGATTGGTTTCTCTATGATATATTTTAAGGTCCAAGATCTGACTCAAAGAATATCCAAATATTTCTAAAAACAGATATTCATAGTGTATTCCACTGTAACTATTTCATCTCTTACTCTTATTATGTATCCATTTCTCCACATATTACCTCAGTCCATGTCTAACTGGATTTTCAATTCTAAGGACAGTTTTACACTTAAATAGATTCTAATAATTCATGTTTATTAGTTCTTTATAACTTTATAGTCAAAAGAGTACTTGCAAATGTATTGTGGCATTTAATTCTCACAAAACAAAATGAGGGATATAAAATGGAGCAGCTGTGTGAAAAAACCATTTGGTGGTTCTTCCAAGAGTTAAACTTAGAATTACCACATGACCTGGCAGTTCCAGTCCTAAGTATATTCCAAAAAGAACTGAAAACAGAGCCTCAAGCAAATACATGGGCACCAATGTTCATAGCAGCACTATTCACAAAAGCCACAAGATGGAATCCAGAAGGCTGTCAGTGGATGAGAGGCACTCAAGTTACAGTGTATACACACAGTGGAATGTTATTCAGCCATAAAAAAGAATGGAGTAGTGATATATGCAACAATGTGATCGAACCTCAAAAAATATTATGCCAAGGGAAAGAAGCCAGACACAAAATGTCACATATTGTATAATTCCATTTATATGCAGGATCTGGAGTAAGTAAACCCACAGAGAGAGCAAATGATTGGTGGAAGCAAGGCTTGGTGGTGAGGGTGGTGGGGGAGACAGGGGGGATGACAGCTACTGGGATTGGAGTTCCTTTTTGGGGTGATGAAAATGTTTTGAAACTAGATGGAAGTGGTGGTAACACAACACTGTGAATGTACAAAAGGCCACACACCTTAAAATGGTTACTTTTATGTTATGTGAATCGTAAATTTCACCTCAATAAAAAAGAAAAGAAAAGAAAGTGGGAAATTGGAGACAGCATAGACAAATCTTAAAAATGAGTTATCTGGAGGAATCTTTTCATGAAGTCGAAGCATTGCTCTGAGGCAAGCAGATGGAATGGACTCAGACAGTACTTGGAAACAATTTGAGTTCCACTCTCTAATGACTGAACTAGAATTCAATCCATTTTTTAGTTAATGTGTCTACAGATCACATTTGCAAGGTTAAAAGTAAGCCCATCCTGGAAGCTGGTGGATGATGCAAATCTACTGAGGTATGGAATAGAGTCTCAACTGTGAAATCTGTATTCATGGCTTCAGTCATAACTAAGAGGACTTTGTTTGTCATTTGACACACAGCCGTCACCAACCTCCCAGTGCATGAAAGTTGGAGGATGACAGAAATCCTGTTCAGGAGACACAGTGATTTCTCCATCCAAATTGGGTTTTATTTATTCTTTATTAACAAGTCCATGATGTTTCCAAAGACTAGGATACTTTTCAACTGACAGGCAGTTTTAAAAGAAAAATAGCTGGGTTATAGTTCATGTGTGAAAGTGATAGTAAAAGTGAAAAAGGCAACTCAGGCTCTCATCACCTAAATGCCTTGTAAGATGACGACACTGTGGCACAGCAGCTTAAAAGTGAGTATTGTGGCATGAAACACACCTAGATTCGTGTTCTTTCTTTCTCCATGTGGACTCTCCAGCCGTCTCTAATAGTAGGAAAACAGAGGTTTCCATACATCTTAAGACCTAAGCTCAGAATGAGCATTAACCAGTTTAACTACATATATTGTTCAGAGCAAGTCACAAATTCAGCTCAAATTCAAAGGAAGGGGGGATAGACTCAGCCTTTGATGGAAGAAATGTCATGTGTCACTTTGATGGGCATGTTTGCACATGATCTGTTATAAGAGAATTGATGGGAGTTTTACCAGCAGGGAAAAAGATACATGGATTGTGTTATATTAACAAACATAGATGAATAAGTACACCTAAATGAGCACTGTTCCTTTTAAGGTAGTTGATTTGGATGCACTACTTTGAATGTTGACTACTATTTGCATAACCTTGAAAAAATTATTAAATCCCTTTAACTTTCAGATATCTAACCTGTAAAATGAAAGCATTAATATCTACAGTGTAGGTTGTTATGAGGGTGTCATAAGAGATGCATATAAAGAATTTAGCAAAAGGAAATGAGCAATTTATGGTAATCATGATTATTTTACTACTACCCTTACCTCTAGCTGAATATAGACTTGCTCAGGCATCTTCTGGCCATAGGTTTCCAAGAGTGTGATGGTTTCTTTCAGTGGTTCAAAGAGTTCATCAGTAGCTCTCTGTCGGCTTCTTACAGCCAGAAGGTGCCCCATGATTTCAACTAACCCGTCATGATCACCTTCACTTAATTCTCTCTGAAGACCGGCATCTGTCTCCTTTATAAATTCTTGTAGCTCACTCAGACTATTAAATACATATACACAAACACAAATTAAGCTCATTAAAACATTTAGAAGTATAAGACTTCTAACTGAATCTTACTTTCACTATTTACCTAAGATAACACTACTTATCTCTATTATAAACAGGCAATTTCAATGCTCTTAAAATACTTCCACTTTAGAAAGCAATCAGATGTTAAAAGTTATAATTCCAAATATCAAAGCACAAAGGGCTACCTGTCAATGACAAATCTCAGAAGGTGCTCCTGAAACATCCAGCTCCATTTCTTAATAATGTTTAGCAAGGTCAGTTTGAAAGGCTTCATGTCCACCTTGAGCCAACTATCAAACACTCGGAAGTCATCAAAGTTGCTCATTTGAACATACAAAGCCTCATAAGTGTCAATCTATAATTAGAACAAAATTTATAACAACTCAATTAAAAACCAATAACTACATCAAATGCTAAGAGTTTTCCTTGCCTGTTCTTTGAATTGTTCAAGAGTTGGTGGTTGTTCGGGGGCATCTTCATTTACATTAGCATCCGTTTCCTCAGAGGACACAGTATGGCCACACAGGAGAAAATGCTTCATAAACTCAGCTCGGTCATCCACCCAGAAGTAAGAGTATATGTCCAAAGTATTTCTGAAGTCCAAGACTTCATTGATGACATCTGCTACTCTCTTCATGATCTCCTGTCTGACCTCCACCAGGCCTAACATGTTGTCCATATCATTCTAAATGAGAAGAAAACCAAGCATTTATTAAAACCAACCTTGCTCTATCAATTATATGCAACACAACATTACCACACCAATTCCTCAAAAGGAAAGTAGTTGGTAAAATAAAAAATTGTGATGGTTTTTCTAAACTCGACTTTCCTTGTGCTCTCCATTATGCCAGTTTATTTTTGAATCTTTAAAGACTAATATCCATTTACAAAGAAAATACCTGATAATTTGCTATTTCCAGATGTGCCGCTACTCGCTTCATCTGGGCAGACATTCTAAAACTACTGCAGAGCATTTCTTCCACCAGATCATAGAAGCCATCACCAGCTTCTCTTTCTAAAGAAGGTTTAAACAGAATCTCAGGGGGCATTAAGATCATTTGTGCTTGAAAAAATGGTGCAGATTTCAATTGTTTCTCCGTATTCATCAGAAAGAAGTCTAAGTCATGCATTATAGCCTGAAAAAAGCCTTCCACCACGATGTCATCAATGAATTCTACATAAATCTTCCAGGTCTCCAGAGAAGGATTGGCTCTGAAGAGCTTTCTATTCTCCTAGAAACATACAAGTATTAATAGATGAGTATAAACAGTAATGAGTATAAAAATGAAAGCATTCCATTTAAATAGATTGTTAAAGAAGGGATACATTTTAGTGCATCACACAGGAGCATTCAAATGCTAGCTTGCAGAACCTTGAGCTCAATGGTAAAGATGTCAGCAGTATTTTGTTAACATTTAGTTCATTTACAAAATACATTCATAAGTCACTCTTTAAAGGAAAATCATCATGAAGATGGCTATCTTCATATACAAACAAGATACACATTAGTTCCCAATGCATTCCAGATGTACCAGACCAGTGCTCTAGTTCTTCACATAACTCTATGTGGCCTTGGGCTTTGCCTTCAAGGACATTACTTATAAATGAAATTTCCCAAACCAGCCCTACAGAGAACACTGTTCTGGGTTATCCAAAGATCATTAAGTCAGCAAAGTGCTCTGCCTCAAGGCCATTCTTGGAGACACACAGTGTATCCATTATATTGAAGTCCACTTAACTTGGTTTAACCCAGTAGTTTCCAAACACAAAGAATACTTTTTGCAAACCACTTGCAAGCAGCCGAGTGAACAGTAGATGAAAAGTATACTTTTTCATCCCAAGGGATCCAGTTTATATCACTCGCCCACAGACGTGAATCTAGCTCCTGTAGGAAACACTTGCCTGGTGAAGCCTAAGCTCCCTTTGTGCTTTAATAATGTGAAGTTCTACCTCAGCATCTCCTAAGGGCATGGGTGAAGCAATGGACAGGTCAGAGGAGCACGGCAGGGCCAGTGATGGAAGTGGTTGAGGACTCTTAGAGGTTGGGCACACAGTGTGGCAGGCCTAGAGACAGAGATTTGAAAAGGTCAGGTGGGCAGCAAGGTTTATTCCAGAGATACCTCTGAATGGCAAATGTTATATAGTCTGCAGGTCAGAGGGCAGCTGCCCAAGGTAGAAACCGTGGTACAGAGAAAAGGAGACACTGGGATGGGAGCTGATTATAAGGTAGACTTTATTTGCTACTATGGATATATAATCCAGGATTCAAAGTGTGTGCTACATGCAAGAATCAGATCTACAGAGGTGGTCTAGCTGCTGATAAAGCAAGGCACGATGAGCAAGTTCTTTGTTTTAGGGGTTTTGTGCCCTCAAACAAATTTAAGAACTGCTCCTTTTAGAGATGCTGTCTTACCCACCATCCAGGTGTAACTATTCACACCTGTGTAGTTTATGTGACCTGTACCCCTGGGATTGTACAGTGCACATGCTGGGCAACTGTATGCAGCAATCCTGGCTCCTTTGTAGGCACTAGCAAGAAGTATAGATCTTGGAGCTGAAAAAAAATCTTTAATGATCATCTTGTTAAGTATCATTTTAAAAATATGAAAACAAAGACCAAAAGTACATCCAGTGTCATATTGGTAGGAAATTAACAGCAGAGCTAGGAATAGAAACCAGCCTGCTTGGCTGCCCTGCATAGAGTTCTTTCCAACGCATAATAATTTACCTGTGATTGCCTCATGGTTTATACTTTTTCATCCCAAGAGATCCAGTTTATATCACTGTAGTGTTATTTATAAGAATTGTATTTTAAGCAATTTAGGATAAGGGGAGAAAAAGAAGAGAAAAGAGAGCTTGGGATCGCTCAATGATTGCCCAGGCTGCATCGAGACCCAGTCTTCCATGTCCGCTCTCCTCTCTCCCTCTGCTGCTCTGACTGCAGCCTCCTCCCTGAGATCCCACAGCCACATAGGCTGCAGCACAAACAGGTGAAACGGACACACACCCACTGCTGTATTTCCACAGCTTTCCCAAACCACATTCCTCAGGGGAAGTCTGAGAACCAGGCTAAGAATCATGTGCTGCTAAGAGAGGGAAAAAAATCACTTAAAATTTGCAACTTATAGAAATAACTGATCGTTTCATCTCTGTTTTGAAGTGGTGTTCCCTTAAATTGGAAGTCTTCCCCAGTCTCATTCAGAGAAAAGTGACTGCAAAATACTTTGTTTTTGACTTAAGGAAAAAAATTAATCTATTAATTAGTACAAAAATTCCAATCTTTCCCTCTGCAAAACCTTGTTTGTAACAATTTCTAGCCATGTATTGCCAATATTTTCAATGCATCTTAATCAGGATTCATAAATCTTACTGGTCTAAAACCCCAGATTAGGGTTTAGGTAATACATATTTTTTATTATTAAGAAAATGTAACGATAGAGGGGATTAAAGATGGTGGCGTGAGAGGTGAGACACGGGCTTCCTCCTAAAACCATGTATAACCGAAAATATAATTAATACAACTAATCCTCAAAGAGCAACAGGAAGAGGACTGCGCCAGACTGCATACACCTGGAGAAAGGAGCAGATCTCACAGAAGAGGGTAACATACCAAAGCTGTGGCTCGGTGGGACCCAAGCCCTTCCCCCACCCAAGCTCACTGGTGGGAGGAAGAGAAACTGAGCAGGGAGGGAGTGGAGGTCTAGGACTGCTGAATACCTAACTCTGGAGATCTGCTCTGGGAGCACAAACCTACAATACATGGTGCTTCCATGATACTCTCATGATTATGGGGTTGGAAAGCTAAGACAGGCAGAATTCCTGGAGAGACTGAGATTCTAGCCGCTTGTGGAAAGCAGGTATCCATATCCACATGCTCTGGGACAAACGAAAGGTGGGCAGTCTGAGAGACTCCCTAACAAGGAATTCCTTAGCAAGAGGGCTGCTAAAGGGGCAAACACTGCACAGAGCTTACTGCTCAAGAGAGAGGACAAGAAGACAAAATTGTTCGGGTGTACTCTGCCCAGCAGGTTGGGAGCTTTGCCATATACACTCTCATATTTAAGGAGTAAAAAGAAATCTTCCTCCTTGGATGATCTTCAGGTACTCCAGCTCCCTGGCTGCCTACAGAGCTCCAAAGACCTCTTCCTGATACACAGACTACTGAGCCTTTCTCCCGGCAAGCCCCACTGGGCTCACAAACCAGCAAATCCTACCCTGGCATTAGGCCAGCCAGAGGGAAGATCTGCCTACAGCAACTGCAAATGCAAAGCATACAGGCTTATATCTGTGTGCTCAGCCCACTGGTTAAGGCAGTGGAGACAGGCATAGCAGCCAGGTGTCAGGACACAGCTCCTTCCACCCCCAGGCACCAATACCACTCCCCTGCGACCCCCGACAATGCTTCGGGGACAGAGAAACTCCAGGGAGTAGAGCTTCTGGGCACTAGAGGGCGCCATTCACAAATATGAAATGATAAAGGAATCTGGATCAGAGTAAAATTATTAATACCACTCCTGAGAAAGATTTAAATGACTGTTTGTGAAAGGGAGTTCAAAATAAAAATAATTAACATGCTCATGGAGGTTGGGAAAGATATTCAAGAACTCAGGAATGAATTACGGTCACAGATCCAATTACTGAAGAGCACAATGGAGGGTATTAAAAGCAGATTGGATATGGTGGAGGAGATGAAAAATGAAATAGAAACTAGAGAAGAGGAATACAAAGAAGCTGCAGCACGGAGAGAAAAAAGAATCTCTAAGAATGAAAGAATATTGAGAGAAATGTGTGACCAATCCAAATGGAACAATATTCGCATTATAGGGGTGCCAGAAGGAGAAGAGAGAGAAAAAGAGGTAGAAGGTGTCTTTGAGGAGGTAATTACTGAAAACTTCCCCAATCTGTAAAAGGAGATAGTCTCTCAGGCCATGGAGATGCACAGATCTCCCAACACAAGGGACCCAAGGAAGACAACACCAAAACATATAGTTATTAAAATCACAAATCTCAAGGATAAGGACAGACTATTAAAAGCAGCCAGAGAGAGAAATAAGATCACATACAAAGGAAAACCCATCAGGCTATCATCAGACTTCTCAGCAGAAACTTTACAGACCAGAATGGAGTGGCATGATGTATTTAATGCAATGAAGCAGAAGGGCCTTGAACCAAGAATACTTTATCCCATAAGATTATCATTTAAACTTGAATGAGTGATTAAACAATTCTCAGATAAGCAAAAGCTGAGAGAATTTACATCCCATAAACCATCTCTACAGTGTATTTTGGAAGGACTGCTATAGATGGAAGTGTACCTAAGGTTTAATAGCTGTCACCAGAGGTAATAAAACCACAGTAAAGAAAGTAGAACAGCTAATTACTAAGCAAATGAAAAAATTAAAAAAACTATCCCCAAAGTCAATCAAGGGATAGACAAAGAGCACAGAATATGATATCTAATATATAAAGAATGGAGAAGGAAGAAAAAGGAGGAAGAAACAAAAAAAACCAGGACCATTAGACTGTGTTTTTAATAGCATATTAAGTGAGTTAAGTTAGACTCTTAGATACTAAGGAAGTTAACTTTGAACCTTTGGTAACCACGAATCTAAAGCCTGCATTGGCAATAAGTACATCCCTATCGATAATCACCCTAAATGTAAATGGACTGAATGGCACCAATCAAAGGACATAGAGTCACTGAATGGATAAAAAAACAAGACCCATCTATATGCTGCCTTTAAGAGACTCACTTTAAACCCAAAGACATACACAGACTAAAAGCGAAGGGATGGAAAAAGATATTTCATGCAACTAATAGGGAGAAAAAAGCAGGAGTTGCAGTACTTTTATCAGACAAAATAGACTTCAAAACAAAGGAAGTCACAAGAGACAAAGAAGGACATTGAATAATGATAAAAGGGTCAGTCCAACAAGAAGATATAACCATTATAAATATCTATGAGCCCAACACAGGAACACATACATAGGTGAAACAAACACTAAAAGAATTAAAAGGAGAAATAGAATGCAATGCATTCATTCTAGGAGACTTCAACACTCCACTCACTCTGAAGGACAGATCAACCAGACAGAAAATAAGTAAGGTGACAGAGGCACTAAACAACACAATAGAACAGATGGACCTAACAAACATCTACAGAACTCTACACCCAAAAGCAGCACAATACACATTCTTCTCAAGGGTACATGGAACACTTTCACAAATAGGTCATATACTAGGCCACAAAAAGAGCCTTGGTAAATTCAAAAAGATTGAAATGGTACCAACCAGTTTCTCAGACCACAAAGGTATGAAACTAGAAATAAATAACGCAGAGAAAATGAAAAATGCCACAAACACATGGAGGCTTCACAACATACTCCTAAATAACTAATGGATCAATGTCCAAGTAAAAATAGACATCAAGCAATATATGGAGACAAATGACAACAATAATTGAACACCACAAAATCTGTGGGATGCAGCGAAGGCCGTGTTAAGAGGAAGGTATATTGCAATACAGGCCTACCTCAAGAAAGGAGAACAATCACATATGAGCAGTCTGAACTCACAATTAACGAAACTAGAAAAAGAAGAACAAATGAGGCCTAAAGTAAGTAGAAGGAGGGACATAATAAAGATTAGAGCAGAAATAAATAAAATCGAGAAGAATAAAATGATTAAAAGAATCAGTGAAAGCAGGAGCTGGTTCTTTGAGAATGAATATAAACAAAATAAATAAACTCCTAGCCAGACTTATCAAGAAAAAAAGAGAGTCTACTCATATGAACAGAATAAGAAATGAGAAAGGAAAAATCATGACGGACACCACAGAAATACAAAGAATTATTAGGGAACACTATGAAAAATTATTTGCTAACAAACTGGATAACCTAGAAGAAATGGACAACTTCCTAGAAAAATACAACCTTCCAAGAATGACCCAGAAAGAAATAGAAAATCTGAACTAATTAGCAGCAATGAAATTGAACTGGTAATCAAAAACCTATCTAAGAACAAAGCACCTGGACCAGATGGCTTGACCGCTGAATTTTATCAAACATTTAGTGAGGACCTAATACCCATCCTCCTTAAAGTTTTCCAAAGAGTAGAAGAAGAGGCAATACTTCCAAATTCATTCTATGAGGCCTCATCACTCTAATAACAAAAGTAGGCAAAGACACCACAAAAAAAGAAAATTACAGACCAATATCCCTGATGAACATACATGCAAAAATACTCAACCAAATTCAAAAATACATCAAAAAGATCATCCATCATGATCAAGTGGGATTCATCCCAGGGATGCAAGGATGGTACAACATTCGAAAAGCCATCAACATCATCCACCACGTCAACAAAAAGAAGGACAAAAACCACATGATCATCTCCATAGATGCTGAAAAAGCATGGGACAAAATTCAAAATCCATTCATGATAAAAACTCTCAACAAAATGGGTATAGAGGGCAAGTACCTCAACATAATAAAGGCCATATATGAAAAACCCACAGCCAACATTATACTTAACTACGAGAAGCTGAAAGCTTTTCCTTTAAGATCGGGAACAAGATAAAGATGCACACTCTCCCCACTTCTATTCAACATAGTACTGGAGGTCCTAGCCATTGCAATCAGACAACACAAAGAAATAAAAGGCATCCAGACTGGCAAGGAAGAAGTTAAATTGTCCCGGTTTGCAAATGACATGATATTGTACATAAAAAAAACCCTAAAGTATCCACTCCCAAACTACTAGATCTAATATCTGAATTCAGCAAAGTTGTGGGATACAAAATTAATATGCAGAAATCTGTGGGATACCTATACACTAACAATGAGCTAGCAGAGAGAGAAATCAGGAAAACAATTCCATTCACAGTTGCATCCAAAAGAATAAAATACCTAGGAATAAACCTAACCAAGGAAGTGAAAGACCTATACTCTGAAAACTAAAAGACACTTATAAGAGAAATTAAAGAAGATACCAATAAATGGAAACACATCCCATGCTCATGGATAGGAAGAATTAATATTGCTAAAATAGCCATCCTCCCTAAAGCAATCTACAGATTCAATGCAATTCCTACCAAAATACCAACAGCATTCTTTAATGGACTAGAGAAAATCGTTCTAAAATTCATAAGGAACCAAAAAAACCCCTGAATAGCCAAAGCAATCCTGAGAAGGAAAAATAAAGCTGGCGGGATTATGCTCCCCAACTTCAGGCTTTACTAACAAAGCCACAGTAATCAGGACAATTTGGTACTGGCACAAGAACAGACCCATAAACAATGGAACAGACTAGAGAGCCCTGATATAAACCCAACCGTATATGGTCAATTAATATATGATAAAGGAGCCATGGACATACAATGGGGAAATGACAGCCTCTTCAACAGCTGGTGGTGGCAAAACTGGACAGCTACATGCAAGAGAATGAAACTGGATTATTGTTTAATCTCATACACAAAAGTTAACTCAAAAAGGATCAAGGACCTGAATGTAAGTCATGAAACCATAAAACTCTTAGAAGACAACATAGGCAAAAATCTCCTGAATATAAGCAGGAGCAAATTCTTCCTGAATGCATCTCTTCAAGCAAGGCAAACAAAAGCAAAAATGAACACATGGCACTACATCAAACTAAAAAGTTTCTGTATGGCAAAGGACACCATCAACAGAACAAAAAGGCATCCTACAGTATGGGAGAATATATTTTTAAATGACATATCCAACAAGGGGTTAACAGGGTAGCATCCAAAATATATAAAGAAGTTACATGCCTCAACACCCAAAAAGCAAATAACCCGATTAAAAAATGGGCAGAGGATATGAAGAGATGGTTCTCCAAAGACGAAATTCAGATGGCCAACAGACACATGAAAAGATGCTCCACATCGCTAATCACTAGGGAAATGCAAATTAAAACCACAATGAGATATCACCTCATACCAGTAAGGATGGCCAGCATCCAAAAGACTACGAACAACAAATGCTGGCGAGGATGCGTAGAAGAGGAACCCTCCTACACTGCTGATAGGAATGTAAGCTAGTTCAACCATTGTGGAAAGCAATATGGAGGTTCCTCAAAAACCTAAAAATAGTAATACCATTTGACCCAGGAATCCCACTCCTTGGAATTTACCCAAAGAGTACAACTTCTCAGATTCAAAAAGACATATGCACCACTATGTTTATTGCAGCACTTTTTACATTAGCCAAGATATGGAAGCAACGTAAGTGTCCATCAGTAGATGAATGGATAAAGAAGAGGTGGTACATAAACACAATGGAATACTATTCAGCCATAAGAAAGAAACAAATTCTACCATTTGCAACAACATGGATGGAGCTAGAGGATATTATGCTCAGTGAAATAAGCCAGGTGAAGAAAGACAAGTGCCAAATGATTTCCCTCATTTGTGGAGTATAACAACAAAACAAAACTGAAGGAACAAAATAGCCACAGACTCAGAGACTCCAAGAAGGAACCAGTGGTTACCAAAGGGGAGGGATGTGGGAAGGCCGGTGGGGAGGGTGGGAGAAGGGGATTGAAGGGTATTATGTTTAGTACACATGATGTGGGGGGGTCACTGGGAAAACGGTGTAGCACAGAGAAGGCAAATATTGAATCTGTGGCATCTTACTACACCCAAGGACAGTGACTGCATTGGGGTATCGGTGGGGACTTGATAATATGGGTAAATGTAGTGACCACATTGTTTTTTCATGTGAAACCTTCATAAGAGTGTATATCAATAATACCTTAATAAAATCTAAAAAAAGGAAAGAAAATATAACAGAAGAAACTGATGGTAATCAATCATCTGTTCTCTGTGAGACAAATGCTAATGCATAAACAATTATAAGGTGTCCTAAAAGTCACAGAAAAATTCACAGCATGCCAGTGAACAAGTAGGAATAGTTAATGGCATGACTAAGTTAAGATACTGCTGAGAAAAAAATTTCTAGATATATACCTTCTTGACATCGTGGAACACCCCCTGTGATTTCCTCAAAGACTACCCAGGCCTTAGGTAGAGCCTTCAAAGGGAGTATGGCCCTGCCCACCTTGATTTCAGACTTCAAGCCTCGAGACTGCAAGAGAACAAATTGCTGCTCTTTAAAGACCTGCCTGTGGTACTTTGTCACGGCCGTCCTAGGCTGCTAAAACAGGCAGGAGTCACAGAAGGCAGGGACAAAGTCTTTGTCCTAGCAAATTGGTATCAGCAGAGAAAATTAAAACGTTCTTAAAAATTTTAAACAACCTTGGAAGTCAACTGAAACTTTGAAATCCACATTTATTTTCTTCTTTTTAAAAATCTTTTACCACACATACTCAATACATCATATCAAGTGTACCACACCTTTCTTTTTGGTAAGCAAGCTTATTACCCTTCATACACTTTCTTTACTCAGCATCCAGGATACCACCCCCTCATGGTTTTCCTCCTGTGTCAGCTGTTCCTCTCCCCTCTACCTGGTTCTCTGTCTTCTGCCCAGCCTCCAAGGGGTGGTGTGCCCCAGAGAACAGTCCTTGATTTGTTTCTACTCTAGCTGGACTCATTTTTCTCTTCCAGTGTTTGAAAGTCTTTCTGAGTCAAGTACATTGAAGAGTGAGTGAGTGAGTGAGTGAGTGAGTGTGAGTGTGAGTGTGAGTGTGAGTGTGTGTGTGTGTGTGTGTGTGTGTGTGTGTGTGTGTGTGGTCTGTCCGCCCTGCCCAAAGGAGAGAGACCATGGTCTGAGGACTGCATCTCTCTACAGAGAAGATTCCATCCACATAAACAGGATGCCCAGAAGGAAGTACAGAATATGCTATTTAATTCCTGTCCATTTTCCCTCAAGAAGACAGATGCAATGAGAAATCAGTTTCCCAAGGCCCCCATCACCAGCTCTGCTCACCTATGAGCAGCATGTTCCTCTCCTTTGCCTTCGCTCCCTCCTGTTAATATAGACGAACTCTCCATGCTCCTATGTACAGTCAGCTTCCACATGTATTCCATATAAATTCCATTCCTTCAAGGACTTTCCTCCAACAACTTGTTCCTCTCTACTAGATCATTCCAAATAACACACAATCATCCTGAAACATTAGCCATATTAAAAATAAGACCTTCCCAATCCCTGACAAATGCACCCAGGTCTTGCCCAGTTCTTAGCTCCACCACATCAGAGCTCCTCAAGAATGTATTAGCGTTCTTGTGCCATTTCTTCTGTGCCCTCAGCAACCCACTCCAAGCAGGCTTCCTCTATCCAGTGAGCTCCTGTCACAGTCACCAATGACTTCCATGTTGCCATATCTGATGGTCAGTCTCTGACCTTGTTTTGAAGATGGGACAGAGTTAAAATCTTCCTCCTCCTTGAAATCCTTCTTGATGTGGCTTCCAGGCCATCATATCCCTTGATTTCCTTCTACTCCACCGGCCTCTTTTATAGTATCCTGTGCTAGATCCTCCTCAGTTCTCTGGCCCCAGGGATGACTTCAAGGCCAATCCCTGGACCTTTTCTCTATTTACAATTAATTCCTACATGATCTCATCTAAATCCATGGCTCTATATATGATATACATGCTCCCAATACTCAATTCTGCATCACTTGTCTGGACTTCTACTCTGGACTCCAGACTCACAGTTGCAATGCCAGCCTACTCGGAGTCTCCCCTTGGGCAGATATCTCTAACAAACATGCCCCAAAACAAATCCTGTGTTTTCCTGCAAAATCCGTTTCCCCACAGTCCTGCTCTTTTCAGAAAAGGGAAACTCAAATCTTCCAGATGCTCAAACCAAAAACCTTAAAGTCATCCTTGACTTCTCTCCCTTGACTCATTACAGCAAATGTGTTGGTCCTACCTTGAAAATACATCTATCATAGACTGCTTCTATCACTACCATCCTGACCCAGCCATTATCACCTGGATTATTAAAATAAATCTTTTAATGTTCTCACTGTTTACCATCTCCTTGCTCCCCTGTAGTTTCTGCTCAAAAGGGAAAACCTTTGAGCAGAGAGTCTCTGGCTATTTCCCCTCAGAGTAAAAGCCTAAGTTCTCATAACAGCCTGAAGATCTCATGTGATATCCCCACAGTACCTTTCAAACTTCATCCCCTACTACTCTTCCCCTTGCCAATTCTGCTTCAGGCACGCTGGGCTCTCTAACTGACCCTTAAACAGTGCAACCATGCTCCTACCACAAAGCTTTTACACCTTTTGCTACCTAGAACATGCTTTTCCTGATATCCATAAGGCTTATTTCCTTTCCCTTTCAATTCTTTACGTAAACACAACTTTGGTAAAGAGGGCTTTCTAACCCACTTCATAAAAAATAGACCCCCACATACATACCAATTCCCTGTTCCTCCTGCTCTACTTTATTTTTCACCATTGCTCCTTTGACCAATTGACATATTATGTATTTGTTATTTTCTCTGTATTTCCTGACTAGAATGAAAGGTCCAAGAGAAAAGGGCCTTTCTTGGGGTTTTTTGTTTGTTTTTATTTTCCTGTCTTAAGTTTTATTTTCTGTCTTAAGTTGATTACCCTGGAATAGTGCCTGTTACTATTTTTAAAAACTCAAGCATTAGTTAAAAGGAGACTAACTACTGCTGCCACCCTTAGGAGATGGTTGAGAGCGTTACATGAGAGGATGTAAAAAAGATGACTGGCTCATCAGGGCATTCAACAAACACCGGTAGTTACTAATAGCATCGGAAAGAGGATGTAAGCGTGACAAAGATTAGGATCTCATCTCTAGCCTTTCAAAATATCTTTCAAAATTGTTCCATCAAATATCTCACATTCCAATCTCAATCTCTTCCCTCAGGAATATGGAGAGTGAGGGCTACAGAATTTACAGGCAAGTAACAAATTCTTCTGCCTTAAATATTTAGCAAAACCATATATAAAGCTCTATCAGGCCCAATAAGAGAGTCCTGCATTATTAGGTTAAATATTTCTTCTCTTTTCTAACCTAAAAGAAGGGATCTATAAATTTCAAGACCTTGAAAACAATTACCTCTACCAAGCTGTGTATCTTGCAGCCATCTTCTTGAATTAGCCTGTATTTTCTAGTAAACAGATCACTCTTGTCCTCCAGAGTAAAGGCAGTCTCCCTCCTGTGCTCTCTCCTGGGAAGGAGTGTACACTCAGCCCAGGCCTGCATCGTTTGCTGGATCACTTTAATGTTGCTCTGCGTGCGCTCCACTCTGTGCCCCAACTCAAAGGTGGCCGTCTTCACCCTCTCGATGTATCCCCAGCAGTCATCCTGCCATGTCAGCGATGTTGCGGCTGCTTGTAGCTGCTCATCCATGGCCCTCAGCTCATCTTTAACCAGAGGGTATTCAACTTCCAGAAGAGTCTGCTTCAGCTTATTATATCCTTGTACAAGAAGTTCAAGATTTCCGATGTACTGAGCAGAGAAAAATACCAAAACAGAAAGTGCCTAATGTATTAAAGCTACTTTCTCTACCTTAGAGACATAAAAGTATCATAGCGCTAACATGTTAATTATTAAAATACAGAATATTTCTGTTCAAAATATGCCCTAATATCTAAAAACACAAACCTTTAAAATAGTGTTTCTTTTTTTGAAAATGGCTAAGGCTGAATCCGGCACATCTGATTTCTTTAACATCAAAAGGTATTTCACTTCTCTCAATACAGCCACTAGCTATTAAAAGAAAATAAAGAATTATTACATATTTTAATAAAATCATTCTCTTAACATAGGTTAAAATCAAAACACTTAAAATTTCATCCAATGATTACTATTACAAATTGTCAAAGTAAAGAGGATTTTATTTCTTATGCTTTTTAAAGACCACAATTATATATTCCATACAATGTAGAAGTATAAATAATAAAGGTGTAAATCACTGACTATGGCCACTGTCGAAGAGAAAGAATTCAAGCAAAAGACAGTAACATATGCACGAGATCTAAAATGAAAGTCCTGTCAGTGGGCCTCCGTCTCTTCCCAGTTCTGTTGGTTGTGCATGTGATAATTTTTGAAAACAAAAATTTGTTCCAACATGATTGATCAACTAGGGAGCAATGTGAGCATACCACAGATTTTGTCATTCCTTATCTGAAACTTCATCAGCAAGAAACACTAGGTAAATGTTAAAAAGTTCCCCCAACTGAACTGAAAGGCTTAGGAATAAGCAAAATGCTCATATGCATACACCTCAACCATCCACCAGGTACTTCAGCTCACAGGTGCAGGATGAGCCCCGCCCATCCACTTCCGGTGGTACTCCTCCTGCCTGGTTTCAGGGAACCCTCCTCTACCACTTCACAGAAGCTCACAAGTCACAACCCTTCCAACACCTGTCGACAAGCAAGGTCTTTACTGTAGTATTTATGTATCACTAAACCATTTAAAATGTATAAAATTATGCCACTGTTCTTCCTAGGTTCCTATCTTTTTAATGTATCACTGGCAAAGTTTTTGAGTACTGTACCCCTGCCCCTCATTTTCCATATAAACCCTATACTTTATTATTGGGCGATCTTTCATAAAGTAGTGATTTTTAGAAATATATGTGTCATGTTGTAGAACTGAGTGTACCCCTAAATACAGGTTCTGAGGAAAAGACTATACAACATGCTTAAAAAGGTAAACAAGTCGACTTCCTTAATTTGTCACTCCATAGATTAACTAGTTCAGTATGTTTTGTGTTTATAATCCCTTCAGGTAAAATCATAGGGATTATCCCTAAAACATCTCAGAGTTTAGTTTCTGTAAGTCATTTTGATGAATTAGAATTCTCAGTTTTCTAGGTCATATATTTGTATATGTGTACTGAGGTTTACAAACGAGGTTAAATGATGCTATTTTGTAATATTTTAGGGGAACAGATCAGAACTTGGGTGCATATTATGGCAAACTCAGTGAGGGTAACTTTTCCACTTCTGAGGCATACACTCAAACTGCCATGAAAGAAAGGGCAATCACAAAAAACAAATATATGATCTTCACTACTAAAAATTCACCCCGATGTTTACTTTTTTTTTTTAATGGCACCTTACAAATAGACATTCTTCTGGTCCTTTCCTGTAAAGCATATTTGTGTAGGTAAATAAAAAAGAAAGCTTTTGTGCCTCCTACCAAGCTCTCAGATTTGAAGACAGGTTAAATATATTTATACCTACATATATATAATATTTATCATACACATGTACATGTAGTACTCTCTATATAAATATACACACATACATATATATAATTGCTATTCAAGTTTCTGTACTTTATTACATAATATAATCAAGCCAGAAAATATCTGATAAAAGAGTAATGATTCTATTCAACTAACACTTATTAATTATTGCCAAGTGCCAGACATTATGTTACAAATACAGAACACAAAGATAAAATGAAACAACCCTACTCTCAAGTAACTCATTGTCTGGGAAAGGTGAGAATGGTAAATAAATAGTTACAAGGCAAAAAAATGAAGAGTAATTGATATAGGATTTGGAAAACAAATCTCCAAAACAAAGACCTATTTCCCAGTTACATTCTTTGTAGCACTGATGTTTTCCCAAAATAAAATGTAAATGACTGGAAGCATTGGGAATATATTTTAATAACGTCATTTATAAGGTATCTTAAAAACATCAAACCCCTACCTTTGGATCAAAGTTGACACTGAGAAGACCTTTTATGGCATTGAACTTAACCAAAGGTTGATTCAAATTGAATTCACAGATCTCATCCACGTTACTTTTCCATTCATTATAGATACGAGTTTCAAACTGGTCTAGCAAAGTGGTCATTTCAATATACTTCTGATAAACTAAAGCATCATCAGGACTTTCCAAGAATCTGCAGAAATATGATGTTTCTACTTTTATATATATTAGATTTCAGCTTAACTACTTTGCAATAATGTAATATTCAATATAAAATATAAAGCCATAAGGGAAGAGAAATAATAAAGGCCAAATGATGCTTTCAAATTGTCTTTGCCATAGAAGATACAGTGAGTAAATGAATGGAACTCCAAAGACTTTACTAAATGCCAATAGCAAAGAGTTACCAATTCCTAACAAAGAAAAGAGGAAGGTAGAGAAAGCCTGTAAAATAAAAGGAATGCTAGTTATTGGAGCAAGGAGAAGCAGTAACACAAAATTAAACATATTGTGGATAAAAGGAAGAGAGAAAAGAAGGACCTGTAAACATGGAAATATATGAAGTTACGAGTCCAGTCAAACATACTTAATGAATATAGTTCATTCAATGAACTGAGTTCGGTCAATGAAGAGTTACATAAGGCAATGACTCGTTACATGCTAAAATGCACAGCTCACTCCACTATACAAAAACAGCCTGTATCATTAGAATAACTGTACCATGAAATTAGCCTAAGTACTTACAGATACTGTAGAGATGCAAAGTTTGACCAAAATGTTTGAAGTCGTTCAAGGATCTCTTTAGCCCATTTGATATTTCCTGAGGTAAATGGCATATTCTTGTTAACAACTACATTTCCATGTTCAATCTGCAAATTGATGTTGTGGTGAAAAGGAAGGAAGGGAACATTCAATCAGTGTGCATTCCATCCTTATAAGCAATTGCTCATTTTGGTACTTTTACAGGATAAATATATAAAATATATGAGTTAAGTAATTTCATTAGTAGTTATTCCTAAAGCATGTTCTTCCTCTCTATAAGGAAACCAATTAAATAACAGCATAAAAGTTTTAGTGCCTAGATCTAGACCTTAGATATCATTAAATACAGTTCTACTGATGGCCATTATTCACAGAAATGATGCTCTGGGTGTGTTCAACTTTATATACCTCACTTACCTGTTTCATGTGTTCATTATATAAATGTTTACACATATCCAAGTCTGCATTAAACATGTGCACTAGTGTGCTGTAATGTGGGCTGAACATTTCCATGACAACTGGTTTCTCTAGAAAATTCCCAGATATGGTCAAAAGCTATAAAAATCAAAGTTAAAGAAACATAAGAACCACAGGTTTTTAATACAAAGCTATTTCTTCCATTAAACTTCTTACATGTCTAGAGGTAGAGCAAAAATCAAGAAACTACAAGTATCCTGTAATACCTCCAAATCTAAAACATATTTTTCCAATAATGCAAGTTCTCCACGTAGTTTTCCTTCCTCAGTGGAAAATGAGAGCAGTCAGAAATGAACCACTGTTTGTCAGTAATCCCCGCTCACACATTCCACTGCCTCTTCCTGCTAGGCACCAGGAAAAGTTTTAGAAGATGCTTTGTGGGTATAAAACAGAAGCAAAATTTATATACCCTTTATTTGTTCTTCCCTCCTACATGTGTCCTCTTTAGATATAAGAATATCCACAGTGAGAACCTCTAGGTCACATCATCAATAATTATCCTGATGCACCAGCCACAGCGGCTGTCCTGCCCAGGGCAGCCCAGGCTCCATGCCACACCGCCCAGCCACCCCCAGCACGGCGGCCCGAGGAAGCTCTGGTGACTGTTCCAAACACACCTCTCTGCAGCAGACAGTCCCTGTGACATGAGTGTCATGGCTCATAGTAATGCCTTGAGCTAACTACATTCTTTCTCAGAAGAGAAAGAGGGCATGGCAGGCTGAACCTATAGCAGCCAAATTAGGAGTGAACAGAAACTGCTAGCAAGCAGAGGAAGCCAAAGAGTAGCGAGATAGAAAAAAGACGTGGACTGAAACGGGATCACATTACAAGCAAGCAGAAGACTGCAGGTCCTCCAAATTCTTGCTCACTCTGCAGAGGCCCTAGATCCAAACTCACCTTCACTACCAGTTTCCACAAAGCTGAGCTACCTGCCAAGCCTAACCATGGGTTTCCATCAGCCTCCTGTCTTATTGTCTGCACCCTGGGGATTCTTCTGTACGCTAATGTGACACAGCTTTCTTTGCAAGTAACAATTAAAGTACATGTTTTTGTATAAGCAATGTTTATATAGTGCTGACTAGGTGGAACCAGGCACTATATTTTAAGGGCCTTAAAATTGTTGTTATCACCTGCTCCAAATAAGGAAACTGAGTTATAGGGAGGCAGGAGCTTGCCCAGATTCACACAGCCATGGCAGAGCTGACATCTGACATTGGGCAGTCTGCCACTGGGGTCTGTGCTTCCCTGTGTGGCCCCTCAGCAGCCAAAGTGCCATTTAATATTATTTTATTTGCTTACTCTGTGTGGGCTTCATAAAATGTTAGTTATTAGGTATGTTATATAGATAACTTGTTTTTATTTCAAAGAAAATAATTCCTCAAAATAGCTAAATATAATCAAGGAGGCAGAAAACCATATACCAAGGTTAATACCTTGTTAGCAATGTGGTGAAAGAGAGCGAGCTTTTTTTCTTCCTCTCAGGAAAATAAGTGTTCCCCAAAATTTGTTTTCTTAAAAAAACTGCATTGTAAACATTTATATACATTTCCATAAACTATATTCACTGGAGGAAAAAAATTCAACAATGAAATAACTATACAAACTAAAATGAAAATTAACCATATCTTAGATGCCAATTTATATAAACACCTTCTGGTTTTTTTCCTGGGAATATATTATAACTATTGTAGAAACTGCTGAACATTTTTAAATCTGCTTCGTTAGCTGCTACCTAGCAAAATGCAAATTATTAACTTTCTTCTTATGACCATTGCTCTGCTCAGTGTGAATTTCCTGCTGACATTCAATTGTAAACACTGCCTTGTAGATTTAACAAAGGAATGTACCCCAACAACAGCAGAGAAACATTTATTTCACAACATTTTTAAACACTTACACACCACCACTGAAACAATGCCACAAGCTTCCTAGCTACATCACATCTTATCTACCTACTATGCTTAGTGGGACTTAACTCCCAGTGTAAAGGAGGAATGACACAGAAAATATTCTTGTAGGAAGCTGTAAAGCCAGAAAGCAGTAGTAAAAATAAGTCTTAACCTTTCAGGCAGTACACATTATCATAATTTTTCAACATCATCCCATACATAAAAATTATCCTACATATGAGAA
Source organism: Smutsia gigantea (assembly GCA_032199065.1). Classification (NCBI taxonomy): domain Eukaryota; kingdom Metazoa; phylum Chordata; class Mammalia; order Pholidota; family Manidae; genus Smutsia; species Smutsia gigantea. The sequence goes on along the minus strand of JAVSCE010021705.1, from coordinate 210,606 downwards.
TAAATGTCACTTGAACCTCTGGTTTCCTTGTCATAGTGGAACTAAGCGCTATTTTATGGAGACTATAGACTTTTTCTTTATACCAACCTCAAAAGATTAAAGATGGACTCCTGCTATATGCTTCATTCCCTAAACATCCCATTTGAGACCTGTAAGATTTAGTTTTCTTCTACTTCTCAATTTAATTATGTAACATGACTCTTCATAACGCTGTTGCCACTGTTCAAATAGTACATATTTATATTTTTTCCTAGGTTTGCCTCTTTCAAAGTTTTTAATCTGTTGCTGCCTGAACCATATACACTTCAATATTTTATAGTTTTCAATTATATTGTCTGACGACTTCTCTAGATACTTTTTAATCTTATGCACTTCAGTCAACCTTCATGAGGACACACTGTAAACTTTAGAGAAACATCCATTAGCGTTTTGCTTTGTTCTGTTTTATTAGTGATACCAACATTGGAGGTTTTGACCTACAGCTTCAGACTACAGTGGGACAGTGTCGAGTGCCACTGCCCTCCCTGGCCATGTTTTTGCCAAGAGCAGGCACTGAATCATGGTCTTCAGAGAAAGGTCTGCAAATATTTACTCCCTCGAACACAGCAGTAAAACGTTCATCATCCTATACCTATGGTAGAAGTCATTTTCTCCCTAAAAACACAACCCAGTAGTTTTTTCCTCTGTCGCTCCTCTTCCTGCAGTTTCCTGTCACTGTTGTGCCATTTCAGTACTCCGCCAGTCAGCCCACCTCAAGCAGTTATTAAGCGTCTGCTTTATCTAAGGCATTGCAGGAGGTGATCTTTATGTAACAAGGGCTGTAAGATGATGTGCCATCCCTGTAGGGCTTACAAGGCAGGAGCTCATCTTATAGGTTTCAGTCGACAAGGTACATGTAGAAAGTTAAAAAAGAAAACACATGACAAAAAAGAGCTAAAATTGTTAAGAGGAAAAACAAAACAACTGGCATGTCCTAGAATCGAATCCATATTGGTGGTTTTGAGAAGGGAAGAGAGAATTGGATTAGAAAAGGTACGAGCCTCTGTGATTGATGCTTCATCTATGCTCTTTCTTCCAGTTATTTATAAAAGCAGGAAAGCATAGTAGCCCTAGTAACAGAGAACATGATTGAATACTATGCAGCCACTAAAAATAACAGCATCAAATTCTATTATAAAAGAAAATATTTATAGTTGGTTTCTAAATAAAAAAGGTTACCAAAGAGAATCAGATGTCATTTTTGTAAAAGAGAACTTATATACGCATATCTAGTCAAAGAAAAAGTAGTGACAGTATTAAATACAATTGTTATTTCTAAGAGATGGGATTACAGGAGGTTTCATGTTTTATAACAGAGAGGCTGTATATTTTGACCAGCAGCACCTCAGTGTCACCTATGAGCTCTTAAAAAACAAACAACCATTTGATCCTCCTGAAGTGTCCATTTAAAATGATTGACTGGGGCCAGAAGACATTAGCAGCTTCACCACCATCTGACCAATGCATTTGAATCTGAAGGTCAAAATCCAACAAACAAATAAAGTCCGTGTCAGTTATATTGTTTTGCTCTGTCATTTTCAACAAATGGTGCCCAAGATTCTCCAACTGTGTTTCTTCTGATAATGCAGCTTCAATTTCTCTTTGGGATGTCATCTGAATTTACACTTGACTTACAATTCTCTGACAAGCAAGTTTCCCATCAAGTCCCTATTCCCCAAAATTCTATGACAAACATAATTTCATGTTTTAACATGTCTGAAATGGGACATTATGTAATCAATGGCATGACTTGTCATTTTTCTTTATTGATACACAAAATAAAATAATGGCATGTCTGATAATTGATGGTGTCTTATACCTGATGAAATATAGTATGTAAGTTGCTATTTGTTTGTCAGAGTAATAAAGTGGGCAGGCGAACCCAACATGTATAAACAATGGTAAAGAAATAAAATTATTGAATTAACAGATATTTTTCATGTTTCATTGTGGCTTAATTTTGGATTAATATTTCATAAGCCATGCCAAACTTGTTCTACTGGTAATGGGAGCTAAAACACTGTGAATGCAAGAAAAGATCAATAGTCAAATGCCCTAAAACTGACCTTGTCCAAAGTAACCTTCATTAGTCATTACTGCATTATTCAGAGTTTATAATTTAATGAGCTGCATGTGAAGAGAATGTAACTAGTTAATAGTTGACCTGGAACACAAAGGAATGTATTCATTCTTATCACTACAGTCTAAATTATTCATTAGTAAAATATTTTTATGGTAGCTTCCTCAGAACTAACCTTAAATGCAGCTTCTAGACCATGGCAGTTAAAGAAACCTTCACAAAGAATTGTCCCAAGCCTTCTGTCAAAATCCAGAATTTTGGACTTAAACATAGCATAATCACTTTCAAATTCCTGTCAAATTCAAAGCAAAGTATTAGTTTATAGGAAAGAACCCAACCATGAAAACAGCAATCCCATAAGCATAACACCTCTCTCTCTTCCTCTTTTTGTCTCTCTGAATGATTTTATTTTTCTTAGTAGGACTCCAAGGAAAACCAAGAAAGAGCTTAACTGTCCGCGTGGCAGCCATACAGGAGCGCTGAACACTTAGCACGTCAGCCCATATTTTCACAATTCTTTTCGTTGGCCCAGACCCCAACCTCAGTACTTTGATCCCCTAGTCTGTCTCCTTCTCCCAGTCCATTTGGATTGCACATGAAAAAGCAAAACCTTTCAGAAAAGAAAAAGGAAAAAGAACCCATTCTCATGATAACTTTAGTGTATCTACAAGTTTAAATAGGAATTTTGCTTTGTTTTTCAGGGAGCAGAAAAACCTACCAGGAAACACTATTTCTTCAGGTGAGAAGTAAAATCACAGGTCTGTAAGAGAGCATCACTGGTGGTAGAAACAAAACAGAATACTCTTACATTGTCCAGTTTCCTCCTAATACACAGCCACCCACTCCCATAATGAGAGAGAATAACTAACATCTGCCGCATAGCCCTGCAACTCAATCTTCAGTGCAGAGATCTCAGAAATTCAGAAACACTTTGGGCATTCCAGGCAAAAATGCACCCATAGTGCATGCCCCACGTTTAACAAAAAATTAGTTCTCTATTGCCTCCATATGCTGAGCCTCTATCTATTAACAACGCCAACAGTAATAATGATGACAACTAACATTTCTTCAGTTTTCTCTTCTAAATGCTTTACATTAACTCAATTCTCACAACAACATATGATGTAGGTAGTATTTTTCCCAATTTATTGGTGATTAAATGAACTCAGAGAAATTAAATAATTTGCATTTTTTGGTAAATGGTAGTCACACCATTGGTAAATGGCAGAACCAGAACTTAAAGTCTGGCAACCTGGCTCCAGAGCCCATACTCCAACCATGATGTTTCTATGTTTCTCTGAAGGAATGCACCCCAGGCTGAATTTAACACTGAGAACAAAGAGAAACAGCAAAGTTCTAGGGCACTGTGCCTCACACCACAATGTTACAGTTAGCATCAAGAGGAAGTCTCCACTTCTCCTGAATTAGAGTCAGATGATCTCTTCATTGAAGGATCACTGACTTTTAAAAGTAAACACAACTTGCCAACAAGTTCTAACAAGCCTAACGTAACCCTCTTCTTAGAAATGGCAACAAGGAACATACAACTTAAAATCCTCAAACATTATTTGAATATTTAGTAAATAATATCTCAGGAAGGGGAAAAAGCTAATCTCCAACCTTGATCTCTCTTCCCCAAACTCTTACTCATTCAACACAACTTCAGAATTGCTCATGAACTCTCCCCCTAGGAAATCACACAGACACTTCAAACTCATCTTCCAGAAACCTGAATGTCATCTCTACAAAGCAGCTCTTTTCATACCCTAACAGGAATTCCAGAAATCTCCCTTACACCTTTCTCTCTTGGTCAACCATTTCTCTTACCCATGTCTTGAAGATGTCCACTATTCTCCATCTCTCCAGCCATCACCCCTGGCTCTAGCACCATTACACCTCACTGGAATTTCTCTTAGCCACTTAATAGCTACTTTGTTTGCCTCTACTCTTGTCTCTGACTCATTCTCCACCCTGCAGTCCAAATAAGCTTTCTAAAACAGAAATCTTATTATGTCACTCTTAGTTATAATCCTCCAATTCATAATCACAGTTCAGGATCCTTAATTTCTTAAGACAAACTCTCCAAGTCTTACCATGACCTACAAGGCCCTATGTGGTTTGGACCCTGTTTTACTGCTCTCAAGCCTCCCGGCACCTCCCCGCTTTCACACTCTAGGATCTAACCACACCTGCCTCATTGCATTCTGAGTAATACAGTTTTCTTCACTCCCTCTTCACTTGCTTCATTTCTATTTATTTTTTAGTTCTATTTACCCATCAGTTATTCTCAGTCTCCATTCACCTCCTCTGGGAAGGGGCCCTTCAAAAACGCTCTCATAGCACTCTGTACCTTTCTTACCCTAGCATTGGGCACACTGTGTAACTCCCTACCTGAGTCCCCCTCTGAATTTTAAGTCTCTGATGGCTAGGATTGTTTTGTTAGTTATTGTACCAATACTTAATGGAGTTCCCAGCACATAGCTCTCTCTCGATAAGCATTTTCTGAAGAATGATATACTTGTGCTACTCAAGAATCATTATAAAATTTTTTCCACATTCTGAAAGCTGCAAACTTGTTATTTCCATTATTGGTGACACGGGGAATTGTGGAAGAGTTTTAGCTAGAGAAATGCCATGGTTTGACCTAGCCCCCAAAAGGTGCTCAAGCTGCTGTGTGAACCAAGGCAGGGGCTGAGGAAGCAGGTCAGAAACAAGTGCAATCCTCCAGGTCAGAGGTTAGAGCTGGACACATTTTCAGGGTATATATGACAGAACCTAACATCTATCACGAGAAAAAGAGCAAGTCTTTGTGGATTACTCAGATGGACTGAGCAGTCCATTATATGTGCCATTTAATGAGTTAAAGACATGGAAGAACAGATTTGGGAAAGGCAAAGCAGGGGTCCAGCTTTGCATGTTTATTTTGAGATGTCTATTAAATAACTAAGTGGAGATCCTGAGTAGGCAGCTGAATATGTGCTATGTGTTTGGGATTTAGGAAGGTTCCTTTACCATTATATATAAGGTACTTTAAGCTTTTGGTAGATGCTCTTTATCAAGTTAAGGAAGTTCCCCTCTATTCCTATTTCCTAGAGTTTTTATGAATGGGTGTTAAATTTGGGCAAATGCTTTTATGCATCAATTAACACAATTATGTTTTTTTCTTTCACATGTTAATATGGAGGTTAGTGATTTTCAAATACTGAATCAGCCTTGAATCCCTAGAATAAACCCCACTTGAACATGGTATATAATTTTTTTAATATATTGCTCAATTCTATTTACTAATAATTTGTTAAGGATTTTTACATCTATATTAATGAGGGATAATAGCTTGTACTTTTTCCCTTTTTTTGCAGTATCTCATCTGGTTTTGGTACCAGGGTAATAACAACTACCTTCATAAAACAAATCGGGAAATGTTCCTCTTTCTTGTATTTCTGGAAGAGATTATGTAGAATTCATGTTAATTCTTAAATATTTGGCAGAATTCTCCAGTGAAAACTGAGCCTGGACATTTCCTTTTGGGGAGTTTTAAAAATCACAAATCCAATTTCCTTAATGGCTACAGTGTTATTCAAATTATTTCATCCATCACAAGGAAAAAATTTTAACTATGTGTGGTAATGGATGTTAACTGAACATATTGTGATAATCATTTCACAGTATATGCATATATGAAATCATGTTACACACCTAAAACTAATACAATATGTCAATTATCTCTCAATAAAAATATTATCAATTTTATATTGGGTGAGGTATGGTAGCTCTGATTTTCTGAGGAATTGGTCCAAAACATCCAAGTTGTCAAATTTATGTGTGAGAGGTTGTTTTTTGTCTGTTGGTAGTCCCTGTTATTCTTCTGATGTCTGTAGAGGAAGTAGTGGTAGCCCATTTTATTCCTGATATTGGTAATTTGTCTTTTTTCCTTTTTTGTAGTCTTGCTAGTGCTTTATCCTTTCAAAGAACTAGCTCTTAGTTTTTCCAATTTTTCTCTTATTTTTTCAATTTCATAAATTTCTGCTGTTTATTATTCCCTTCCTTTTGATAGCTTTGTATCTACTTTGCTCTTTTTTTTCCTCTAGGTTCTTAGGATGGAAATTTAGATTACTGATTTGAGGCTTTACTCTTTTTAATATACATATTTTAGTGCTATAAACTTCCCTCTAAGAATGGCTTTAGTTGTTCCCACAAATTCTGAAATATTTTCCTTGTCATTCAGTTCTCCATGTTTTACTTACCTTGAGATTACTTTGATTCATGTAATTTTTCTAAGTGCACTTTTCAGTTTCCAAACGTTTAGAGATTTTTCTGTTATGCTTCCATTATTGATTTCTAGTTTGATTCCACTGTCAAAGAATATATCCTATATGATTTCAAATCTTTTAAATTTGTTGAAAATCTTATAGCCTAGGTTATGGCATGCCATGGTAAAGGAGCACTTGAAAATAATGAATTCTGCTGTTGTTTCATGGAGTGTTTTATAAATGTCAATTAGATCCTATTGATTGATGGTATTAAGTTCTTCTATACCTTTGCTGATTTCCGCTTTACTTGTACTTTCAACTGATGAGAAGCAAGCATCGACGTCTCCACTAGAATTATGGATGTCTATTTTTCTTTTCAGTTCTTAAAAAGAACTGTTCAGTTTCTGTGTTGTTGTCTGATGCATACACATTTAGATCTACTATGTCTTCTTGGTGGATTGACCCCTTTTTCATTATATAATGACCTTCTCTGGTAATTTTTTTTGTGCTATGAAGCCTATTTTATATGATACTTATATAGCCATTATTGCTTTTTTAAAATTAATTCTTACATGTTTTTTCCTACCCTTTCACACTTTTAATCTGCATAAACAATATTTGAAGTGAATTTCTGAAAGAAAGCATATAGCTGGGTCATGTTTTTACATCTACCCTGCTAAGCTGTTTCTGTATTGGTTTATTTAGACCATTTACATTTAATGTAATTATTGCTATGTTAGTGTTTAAGTCTGCCTTTTTTGTTTTCAGTTTGTTCTTTTTTTTTTTTTGCTTCATTTCTGCAACTCTATTTGAACTTTTTGAGAACTATATTTGATGTATCTATAGTATTTAAGTATATCTCTTTGTAGTTTCAAATATTACATTGTATACATCATTACACTATATATAATTAGTTATCAATGTCTAAAGTTGTCATCCTTCATCAGTTCAAGTAAAATATAAAATCTTACCTCCCACAACCAATGAATCAAGGAAGAAATTACAAGGGAAATTAAGCATATCTTGAGACAAATGGAAAAAAAAAAACCCACAACATACCAAGACTAAGGGGCTATAACAAAAATAATACTAAAAGGGAAAATTTATAGTTGTAAATACATATATTAAAAAAATAAAAAAGATACCAAATGAATAACCTAAGTTTATACTCTAAGGGACTTGAAAAAGAAGAGCAAACTAATCCCAAAGCTAGCAGAAAGATGGAAATAATAATGATTAGAGTGGAGATGGACAACAAAAAAATAGAGAAAAACCAATAAAACCAAAAGTCAATTCTTTGAAAAGATCAAAGAAATTGACATCTAGCTAGACTGACTAAGACAAAAAAGTGAGAAGCCTCATATTACTAAAATGAAAGTGGGGACATTGCTACCAATTTTATTGAAATAAGGAGGATTATAAAAGTGTACTATGAACTGTACACCAAATTATATAACATATATGAAATGGACAAATTCATAGACACACACAACTAAGACTGAATCTTGAACAGAAAATCTGAATAGACCTGTAACTAGCAAGGAAATTGAATCAGTTATTAAAAACCTTCCAACAAAGAAAATTCCAGGACCAGATAGCTTCACTGCTGAATACTACTAAACATCTAAAAAAGAATTAACACCAATATTTCTCAAACTCTTCTAAAAAAATTGAAGAGGGAACAGTTCCTAACTCACACTATGAGGCAAACACTGCCTTGATACCAAAGCCACATAAAGATATTACAAGAAGAGAGAACTGCAGACTAGTGTTACTTACAAATAATGATGCAAAACCTCTTAACAAAAACTAGTAAACAGAATCCTGTGGTACATTAAAAGGATTACACACCATGACCATGTGGATATATACCCAGAATGCAAGGATGGGAAAAAAAAATCAATGTAACAGATCACATTAATAAAATGAATGAAAAAAAAACATAAACATCTCCATTGATGCAGAAAAAAAAACATGACAAAAGTCAACACCCTTTCATGATAAAAACACTCAATAAACTTGTAATGAAAGAAACTTCCTCAACATGACAAAGACTACCTATAAAAAATCCACATTACCCTCAGTAGTGAAAAACTAAAAGCTCTTCCCCCTAAGGTCAGGAATACAACCAGGATCCCTGCTTTTCACCACTGCTATTCAGCATAGCATTAGAAGCATTAGCCAGAGGAATGAGGTTGGAAATAAAAGGTATCCAAGCTGGAAAGGAAGAAGTAAAAAATATCTTTTGTTACAGATGACATGATTTTATATGTAGAAAACCCTAAAGATTCTGCACACACACACACACACACACACACACACACACACACACAGAAACACAGAAAACCCTATTAGAAAGAATAAATAAATCTAGCAAAGTTGCAGAGTGCAAAATCAACACCCCCAAATCAGTTGCATTTCTATACCTTAGTAGTGAACAATTAAGTTGGACCCTTACAAGAGATACAAAAATTTACTCAAAATGGATCAAAAAACCTAAACATAAGAGCTAAACATATAAAAATATTAGAAAAAGATTGTAGAAAATCTTCATGACATTGGATTTGGCTATCATTTCTTGGATATAACACTAAAAGCATGGACAACAAAACAAGAAATGGATAAATTTTACTGCATCAAAATTAAAACTTCTTTGCAAAGGATACTACTGAGAGACTGAAAAGGAAACCTATAGAATGAGAGAAACAATTTGAAAATCATATATCTAAAAAAGGATTAACATCCAGAATATAGAAAGAACATCTACAACTCAACAACAAACTGACCCAATTCAAAAGTAGGAAAAAAACTTAGACATTTCTCCAAAGATATAAAAATGGCAAATAAGCACATGAAATAAAATGATCAACATCACTAATCATTAGGAAATTCAAATTAAACCACAATGAGGTAACACTTCACCAGCCATTAGGATGTCTATTAAAAAAAAGCAAATAAGATGAAAAATAACAAATGTTGGTGAAGGTGTGGTGACATCATAATTCTTCTGCATTGCTGGTGGGAAGGCAAAATGGTTCACCCACTACAGAAAACAGTTTGAAAATTCTTCAAAAAGCTAAACATAAAATTACCATATGATCCAGCAATTCTAACCCTAGGTGTATACCCAAAAGAGGTGGAATAAGAGACTCAAACAACTTTTACACCAATATTCATAGGACCATTATTCACAATAGCCAAAACGTGGCAACAACTTAAGAATTCATCAACAAAATAATAAGCAGAATGTAGTTTGTACATACAGTGGATTATTCATCCTTGGAAAGGAAGGAAATTCTGACACATGCTATGATATGGATGAAATTTGAAGGCATTATGCTAAGTCAAATAAGCCAGACACAAGAGACAGATATTGTATGAGTTCACGTATATGAGGCACTTTAATAAATTTATAGAGAAAGCAGAATAGAGGTTATCAAGGACTGAGAGGAAATGGTAATGGAGAGTTAGCATTTAATGGTTAGAGTTTTTATTTGGGACGATGAAAAGTTCTGGAAGCAGATAGTGATAGTTGAACAACCTAGTGAATATACTTAATGCCACTGAACTGAATACTAAAAATGGTTTAGTAGTTAAGTTTTATGTAAAATAAATATTTTTATTTAATATTTATATAATATGTTAATGCAAAAGTATAAAAAACATTTTAAAACAATTTTTAAAAGGCAAAAAAAGATCTACTTTGATCCCTTCACTCTCTTGCATTTATAATATAATGATCTTAAATATTTTCTGTACATAACAATTAGAACCATATACAGTATTGTAATTTTTGCTTACACCATCAAATATAATTTAGAAAACTAGTGAGTGAAGTCTATTGTATTTACACATATTTTTGCTTACCGTATTCTTCCTGGTGTTCCAAGGTTCCCTCTTTTATCATTTCCTTTTTTCTTTTTAAATCATTTCCTTTCTGTATTGAGAACTTCGTTATTTTTTTACAATGAGTCTACAAGTGACAAATTCTCTTAGCTTTTGTTCATCCAAGAATTTTTGGCTTACCATTTATTACTGAAGGGTATTTTTCAGGGGTAAAGAATACTGAATTAACAGTTCTTTTCCTTGAGCACCTGAAAAAATTTTTGCCATTTCCTTCTAGCCCTCATGATTTCTGATATGAAATCCCTTGTTATTCAAATCATTTTTTTCCCTTAAGTTGTCATTTCTCCCTCATTACTTTCAAGGTTTTTTTCTTTATCTTCAGTTTTCAGAAGTTTTTTTTTGGTATCATTAATATACAATCACATGAGCAACACTGTGGTTACTAGATTCCCCCCATTATCAAGTCCCCACCACATACCCCATTACAGACACTGTTCATCAGCATAGTAAGATACTACAGAGTCACTACTTGTCTTCTCTGTGTTGTACTGCCTTCCCCGTGCCCCGGCCCACATTATGTGTGCTAATCGTAATGCCCCTTATTCCCCTTATCCCTCCCTTCCCACCCATCTTTTCCAGTCCCTTTGCCTTTGGCAACTGTTAGTCCATTCTTGGGTTCTGTGAGTCTGCTGCTGTTTTGTTCCTTCAGTTTTTGCTTTGTTCTTATACTCCACAGATGAGTGAAATCATCTGGTACTTGTCTTTCTCTGCCTGGCTTATTTCACTGAGCATAATACCCTCTAGCTCCATCCATGTTGTTGCAAATGGTAGATTTGTTTTCTTCTTATGGCTGAATAATATTCCATTGTGTATATGTACCACTCTTCTTTATCCATTCATCTACTGATGGACACTTAGGTTGCTTCCATTTCTTGGCTATTGTAAATAGTGCTGCAGATAAACATAGGGGTGCATATGTCTTTTTGAAACTGGGATCCTACATTCTTAGGGTAAATTCCTAGGAGTGGAATTCCTGGGTCAAATGGTATTTCTATTTTTAGTTTTTTGAGGAACCTCCATACTGCTTTCCACAATGGTTGAACTATTTTACATTCCCACCAGCAGTGTCCTCTTTCTCTGCAGCCTCACCAACATTTGTTGTTCCGAGTCTTTTCTATGTTGGCCACCCTAACTGGTGTGATGTGATATCTCATTGTGGTTTTAATTTGCATTTCCCTGATAATTAGTGATGTGGACCATCTTTTCATGTGCCTGATGGCCATCTGAATTTCTTCTTTGGAGAAGTGTCTGTTCAGATCCTCTGCCCATTTTTTAATAGGGTTATTTGCTTTTTGGGTGTTGACACATGTGAGTTCTTTACATATTTTGGATGTTAACCCCTTGGCAGATATGTCATTTACAAATATATTCTCCCATACTGTAGGATGTTTTTTGTTCTGTTGATGGTATCCTTTGCTGTACAGAAGCTTTTTAGCATGATATAGCCCATTTTTGTTCATTTTTCATTTTGTTTCCCTTGCCTGAGGAGATGCATTTGGGTAAAAGTTGCTCATGTTTATATTTAAGTTTTCAGAAGTTTAATTATGTTGTGTCTTGGCATGAATTTCTCTGGGTTTACCCTTTGGTTTATCTTTCTGCTATTGATCTCTAATTTCTTTTTGAATCTGTAGTTTTATATTTTTTGCCAAGTTTAGTTTTCAGCCATTATTTCATTGAGCTTTTAGCCTTATGGTTTTATCTTCCCTTTCTGGAACTTCAGTAACGTGAATGCCAGGTCTATTGCTTTCTAACAAGTCCCTGAGGCTCTGTTCATTTTACTTGTCTGTGTTCTACTGTTCAGACTGAGTGGTTTCTATTATTCTATCTTTCTTTTCACTAATTCTTTCCTCTGTCTCTCCACTTCACTAATTCTTTACTCTGTCCCTCCATTCTGCCATTGAACCCAATTACTGTGCTTTGTATTTTTATTTTTCAGTTCTAAAATTCCCATTTGTTCTTTATATTTTCTTAGCTGAGAATTTCTACTTCTTCACTGAGGCTCTTTTTTCTTTTGTTTCAAATATATTTAGAATTGCTTAAAGCATTTTTTAGCATGGTTCTTTAAAAATCTTTGTCAAATAGTACTAACATCTCCATCATCTCAATGTTGGCATTTATTGTCTTTTTTCATTCAGTTGAGATCTTCCCAGTTTTTGGTATAATGAGTAATTGTCTATTGATGCCAGATATTTTGATATTATGTTCTGACACTTGGATCTCATATAAACCTTCAGTTTTTTGCTGGCCTTCTCTGTGACTGGTCTGGCCTCATACTCTCAGGTGGAGATACAGGTCCAAATTGTCCACTTGGCATTCATAACACCTAAGAGTGAGGAGCTCCTTGTTATGGCTGGTCCAACTCCCCATGTGTTCTCCACAGATGTCAGAGTACAGGTGACCTGGGTATCATTTGGCCTTGGGGAAAGTCCTGACTCTGCAGTAGGCTTCCTCTGACACTACCCCAGTGGGGTAAGAATGCTACTGGGCAAGGAAAGAAATTGAGGATTTCCATGTGGTCTCCACTGACATCAGACAGAGTGAGCTCATTACTGGCCAGTAGGGATGAAAATCACTCCTTACTTGGGCATCTCTAATACCACTGCAGTGAAGCTAGGAGTTAGAATCTTTTACAGAATGGATGTAAGCCTAGGTTCTCCATTCAGTCTTTGCTGGCATGGATGGGGGTGAAGCAGTTTCTTGTGTGGTGTTTGGCTGGACTAGGGAGATTATGGTCTACAACTTTTCTGTCTTGCTATGTCGTCCATTTTTTAAGAGAGATCAGGCTTTTATTGGGGCTTTTTATGTTTAAGCATTGTCTCTCCATAATTGTATGGATTTTAAACAGTACTATAAGGAGAAGTTTAAAAAAAAAACCCTCAAGTGACTTTTCCAGAGGTGGTCCAAGGTGACAGCATAAAAAGGGCCTGAACTCACTTCCTCCCACATAGAAGCAGAATCTATACCTACATACAATTCTAAAGAACTGATGGCTGAGAGAACAGCTTGAATACAACAAGACAGACCATATAAAAATCAGTAAGAGAGATGGAGACATGGTAACAGTGGTATCCCCACCCCCCATGCTGAGACCTGCAGTAAGGAAGGATATCACTGAAGAGGCCGAGCACCCAGGACTCAGGAAAAAATGGCCATTTAAAGGGCAGCAAGACTATAAATGAAGGAAGCTGAATTACTGAACTACAGCATCTACCAAACAGTGAGGGGAACGGAGGTGCTGGTGAGCACCACTGTTTACATTCCTCCCTGATAGAGTAGATGGGGGTGGGCCCAGACACCCACCTCAGTGACTCCTAGGGGCCCAAGCCAACACCAGCCCCAGATGTCTCCTGAGGTAGTGCCCCCCACCCCCAACTCACACTCAAACATGCCCTCTCCAAATCCAGCAGTGCCCTGTCAAGGCAGCACCACTGCAGTACCTGCACACCAGGACTCCCCCACCTTGTGCCCCTCCAACCTCTAGCCCTCCTACCAGGGCAACCCTGGCAATGTGCATACAGGGACACCTCCAGCCTGTATCCACTTGGCCACCAACAACCCTGCTAGACTGCTTCCCACACAGAGTACCCATGACCACCTGCCCACTCCCCAGCTAGCCAGCAAAAGCTGTCACGCACATTGAGTTTACCCAGGGAACATTCTGAAAAAAGGTCACTCCTTCAAGACTGGAAGAAGTAGCTGTTTCACCTAACTCATAGAAACAAACACAGAAACCAAACAAAGTAAGACAGAGAAATATGCTCCAAACCAAAGAATGAGATAAAACTTCAAAAAAACAGCTAAATGAAATGAAGTTAAGCAATCTTCCTGATAAGAGTTCTAACTGATAGTTATAAAGATACTTACTAGACTGGAGAGAAAAGTGGATGAAGGAAAGACTTCAACAAAGAGGTAAAAAGTATAAAAAAGAACCAGAGTTGAAAAATATAATAAATGGAGTTAAAAATGCACTAGAGGAAATAAACAGCAGGTTAGAGAATGCAGAAAAAATGGACAGGAATCTATCTGGAAGACAAGGTAATCGAAAGCCCTCAGACTGAACAGCAAAGAGAAAAAAGGACAGGTTAAAGGAGGATAGGTTAATGGACCTGTGGAACAACAAACATACTAACATTCACTTTATGTGAGTCCCAGAAGGAGAGGAGAGAGAAAGCAGTGGAAAACTTATATGAAGAAATAGTAGCTGAAAACTTCCAAGAAGATGAATCCAAGGAGGTCCACAGCAAAATATATAATAATAAGAATGTCAAAGATTAAAGATTCAGTCACTTAAAAGCTAGTATGAAGATTAAAAGACAAATGTAGTAAAATCAATTATATCTAAAAAATCAGTTAAGGGAATCACAACAGGTTGCAAAATATGACATACATAAAAGGTGGAAAAGGGGGAGTAAAAATACAGCACTCTTAAATGTGTTCAAACTTGAGCAACCATAAATTTAACATAGACTGCTATTTACTTCAGATGTTTTATGAACCTCATGGTAACCACAAACCCAAACCTATAATAGGCATACAAAAAATACACAGGACTTCAAGCATAACATTAACGAAAGTAATCACTCACAAGGAAAGAGAGCAAGAGAATTACAAAAACAACCAGAGAACAATGAACAAAATGGCAATAAGTACATATGTACTAATAATTACATGTAAATAGCTTAAATGCTCCAATCAAAAGATACAGGGTGACTGAATGTATATTAAAAAAATAAGACTCATCTATATGCTGCCTACAAAAGACTCACTTCAGACCTAAAGTCACACACAGAATGAAAGCAAAGGGCTGGAAAAAGATATTCCATGGAATAGAAGTGAAAAAAATGCTGGGGTAGCAAGAGTTAAATAAGATAAAACAGATTTTAAAATACTGTACAAGAGAAAAACAAGGATATTACATAATGATAAAGGGTTCAATCTAGCAAGATGATATAACAATTGTAAATATCTATGCCTCTAACATAGGAGCACCTAAATACATAAAGCAAAATTTAACAGACATAAAGGGAGATATTGACAGTAACAGAATAATAGTAGGGGGCTTTAACACCCCACTTACATAAATGGATAGGATAATCCTGACAGAAAATCAATAAAGAAACAGTGGCTTTGAATGACACACAGACCAGTTGGACTTAAAACATATACACAGAACATTCTATCCAAAACCTACAGTATACACATTCCCCCCATCTCCACATAAATTGCATTTTTTATTCAAAAACACAGATAACCCTTCTTTCATTGTGCATGTCTCAGGTGTTTTCTTCCCATGGAAAATGAAATGAAAATGACAAAAGTTCTGTCTTTCTATCTCTGCTTATAAGTACTCTTACGCTTCCTGATTAAATACTGCCTACTGATGGATTTTCTGGTGCAAGACTCATGACTGCTTTGACAGTCTCTCCCACTCATTGACAGAGCAATTTTATTCCCTGCGACAACTTTTGAACTTAAAGTCTATAAAATTTAAAGAATATATATTCAAATCTATGAGAATTAATATCTTATTTTCTATCATGCTCTTTGTAAGGACAAAATTAAAAATAAGATAATCCATTCTATCTTCCTACATTAGGCCACCAAATCTAAGGTCACTGAAGCATAAGTCAGTACTTTTTTTAATATATCTTTTTATTGAAGTATTGTTGACATATAGTATTATATTGGTTTCAACTGTACAACATAGTGATTATTGTAGTTATCTAGATTACTATCTAACATTAACAGTTATCTACATTATTAAATGCTCACCCCAACTAGTGTAGTCACTATCTGTCAACATAGAAAGACATTACAATATGATTGACTATATTCTCTAGGCTATACTATCTATGGAATACACAGTCTTTTCAAGTGCATATGGAATATTCTCCAGGACAGATCACATATTAGGCCACAAAACAAATCTCAGAAAATTTAAGGAGACTGCAATCACATCAAGCATCTTTTCCAACCACAACAGCATTGCAGCCACAACTGGAAATCACAAGAAAAAAAGAAAAACACAAACATGTGGAGACTAAACAACATGCTACTAAAAACCAATGGGCCAATGAAGAATTCAAACTGGAAATTAAAAAAAGAAAAACAGAGAAACTAATGAAAAGAGAACACAATGTTTCAAAATCTTTAGGATGCAGCAAAAGCAGTTCTAAGAGGGAAATTTATACAGGCCTACCAAAAACAACAAGAAAACTCTCAAGTAAACAATCTAACTTTATACCTAAAGAAACTGAAAAAGAAGAGCAAAAGAATCTCAAAGGAAGGAAATAATAAAAATCAGAGAGGAAATAAATGAAATAGGGGACAGAAAGACAATACAAAAGACCAATGAAACCAAGAGCTGGTTCTTTGAAAAGATAAACAAAATTGAAAAACCTTTAGCTAGGCTCCTGAAGGAAAAAAAAAGGAGGACTCGAATAAATAAAATCAGAAATGAAAGTCACAACTGACACCACAGAAATGCAAAGGATTATAAGAGATTACTATGAAAAATTAGATGCCAATGAATTGGACAGCCTAGAAGAAATGGGTGAATTCCTAGAACTATGCAATCTTCCAAAGCTGAAACAGGAAGAAATCTGAACAGACTGATAACTAGTAACAAAATTAAACTGGCAATCAAAAAAAACTCCTTAAAAGAACAAAATCCCAGAACCAGATGGTCCCAGTATGAGATGGCTTCACAGGTGAATTTACCAAATATCTAAAGAGTTAATACCTATTGTTCTCAAACTATTCCAAAAAATTCAAGAGAAAGAAAACCTTCCAAATTCATTCTACAAGCCAGCATCACCCTAATACCAAAACCAAAGAAAGACACTACAAAAAAGAAAATTACAGACCAATATCTCTGATGAACACAGACGCAAAAATCCCCAACAAAACATTAGCAAACTGAATTAAAAAATATATTGAAAGGATCATTCACAACAACCAGTGGGATTTATTACAAGTATGGTTCAACATCCACAAATTAGTGTGTTACACCACATTATCAAAAGGAATGATAAAAACCATATGATCATCTCAATAGAAGCAGAAAAAGCATTTCACAAAATTCAGTATCTGTTTATGTTAACTCTCAGCAAAAAGGGGATAGCAGGAACATACCTCAACATAATAAAGGCATATATGACAAACCCACAGCTAACATAATAGTCAGTGGTAAACAGCTGAAAGCTTTTCCTCTAAGATCAGGATGAAGACAAGCATGCCCACTCTTACCACTTTTATTCAATATAGTACTGGAAGTCCTAGCCACAGCAATCAGAAAAGAAAAAGAAATAAAACGCATCCAAATAGGTAAGGAAGAAGTAAAATGGTCACTATTTGCAGAAGACATGATGCTATATATATAGAGAGCCCTAGAGACTCCTCCAGAAAACTATTATAATGAAATCAGTAAAGTTGCAGGACAAAATCAATATACAGAAATCTGTTGTGTTTCTATATATAGCAATAATAAACTAGCAAAAAGAGAAATTAAGAAAACAATCTCATTTACAATTGCATCAAAAGAATACACTACTTAGCAATAAATTTAACCAAGGTAGTGAAAGATCTGTACTCTTTAACACAGATGAAAGAAATCGAAAACAACACAAATAAATGGGAAGATATTCCATGCTAATGAAAGAATTAATACTATTAAAATTACCATACTACTCAAAGCAATCTATAGATTCAACACAATCCCCATCAAAATACCAATGGCATTTTCCACAGAACGGGAGCAATAATCCTAAAATTTGAATGGAACCCAGAAGAACCCAAATAGCCAAAGCAATCTTAAGAACAACAAAGCTGGAGTTATCATGCTTCTTGACATCAAACAATACTACAAAGCTACATGGCAATCAAAAGAGTATGGTCCTGGCATAGATCAATGGAACAGAGTAGAGAACTCAGAAAAAAACCCACACTTATATGGTCAATTAATATATGACAAAGGAGGCAAGAATATATGCTGGGGAAAGACAGCCTCTTTCCCAAACGGTGTTGGGAAAACTAGACAGCTACATGCAAAACAAACTGGATCACTGTTTTATACCATACACAAAAATAAAGTCAAAATGGATTAAAGATCTAAATATATGATCTGAAACGATAAAACTCCAAGAAGAAAACATAGGCAGTACACTCTTGAACATAAGCAAGGTGAAGGAAGCACAGCAACAATAACAAATGGGATACATCACACTAAAAAGCTTCTGCATAGCAAAGGAACCAACAAAATGAACAAAAAAGCAAACCCACTGAACTGGAGAATATATCTGCAAATGATATATCTGACAATGGAGTTAATACCCAAAATACATAAAGAACTCATACAACTCAACACCAAAGACACAATCCAATTAAAAATGGGCAGAGGCACAGACTCCAAGAAGGGACTAGTGGTTACCAAAGGGGAGGGTGGGAGAGGGCAGGCAGGGAGGGAGGGAGAAGGGGATTGGGGGGTATCATGATTGGTGCACATGGTGTGTGTGGGGTCACGGGGAAGACAGTGTAGGTCAGTGAAGACAAACAGGGATTCTGTGGCATCTTACTATACTGATGGACAGTGACTGCAATGGGGTATGGGGGGGATTCACTCAATAATAAGGGTGAATGTAATAACCACATTGTTTTTCTTGTGAAACCTATCATATCAATGATACCTTAATTAAAAAAAAAAAGGGCAGAGGACCCAAATAGACATTTTTCCAAAGAAGACATACAGATGCCAGCAGACACAAGAAAAGATGCCCAGCATCACTGATCATCAGGGAAATGCCAATCAGAACCGCAATGAGATGTCCCCTCACACCAGTCAGAAGGGCCAGCATCAGAAAGACAAGAAGTGTTGGTGAAACTATGGATTAAAGGGAAACCTGATGCACTGTTGGTAGGAAAGTAAGTTGGTACAGCTACCACAGAAAACAGTATTGAGGTCCCTCAGAAATGAAAAATAGAAATACCATATGAGAAACTAATCCCACTTCTGGGTATTTACCTGAAGAAAACAAAATCACTATTTCAAAAAGATATATGCACCTCTATGTTCATTGCAGCATTATTTACAATAGCCAAGATATGAAAGCAATCTAAGTGTCCGGTGATAGATGAATGGTTAAAGATTTGGTATAATATCTACAATGGGATATTACTCAGCCATAAAAAAGAATTAAATCTTGCCATCTGTGACAACATGGATAGACTTAGAGGGTATTATGCTAAGCGAAGTCAGACAGAGAAAGACAAATTAACATATGATTCCACTTATATGTGGAATCTAAAAATATAAAACTGACAAAACATAAATAAACTCAAATTACAGAGAACAGTTGGTTGCCATAGGGGAGGAGAATGGGGAGACAGGTGAAATAAGTAAAGGGGATAAAACAGGTAAAAACTCTCAATTATAAATAAGTAAAGGGGATAAAAAGTGTAACAGGGAATATAGTCAGTAATATTGTAACTACTTTGTATGATGACAGATGGTAACTACACTTACTGTGGTAAGCATTTCACAATGTAATTGTTGAATCACTCTATTGTACACCTAAACCAGATAAATGGTGTCTATCAACTATACTTCAAATTAAAAAGTGACTTTCCCATTTTATACTAATACTTGAGAAATCCAAGAACATTTTTATGGATATGCCTGAGAAAATCCTCATGTTCTATAAATGGACCACAGTGGCAGACCTTTTGCCATACCAATAAAGGCTCAAAGCCTGATTATATGCTTGGAGATTGCTGAAAAGAGAGAAATAACTACCAAATTACCAGTGATTATTTCCTTAATTTACTGGAACATATTTAAACCATTACTGTACCAAAGTGCAGGAAGACTGATCATCATGTGCTTGACTGTTAGGTTAGCACTGGTGTATATTTAATGTGGACCCGGGAATGCATAGGGGTGCATGCAATGGGGTCACGGGGTGGGCATGGGTCAAATGGCAACACCTTTATGAATATATGAAGTAGTTTGCTAAAATAATGTCTCTTAAAAATTACCAACTGATCTCATCATAAAAATCAGAGTACAGTCAGCTCTGCTAAAAAGCACCAAAATGAATAGCTATTATTAAGCAAAAATACATAATCATTGCAATATTCAGAGGCAACACTGATAACCAGGACACATTCAAAAAAAAGCAAAGGTCTTCTTTAACATAAACAAAACAATTAAGTGAACTCTTTTAAATTCATGTTTTGATTTCAAGGAATGGCTGAAGTCAAGGAGTTTCTAGATTCTATTCTAAGGCAAGATAATCAGGAAGATAAGGGGAAACAAGTTATTGATGTCTTCAACACAGACCTGGAGATCAGAGGCAATGTGGGTCATTTTATTAGCAAAATAAGCGGGGCTCCAAAATACTAAATACCAAACTACAAATATCAACAGATATACATGTCAAGAGCACATGAATTTTCTATTTTCTACATGTTTGTGACTGTGCAGGCTTCAGGCAGATACAGGGATAAATTCCAAATCGTTGGCACTGACAAAGTAGTGACATCAGCTAACCTGAGCCACATTTCCCAACCCCAGCACTCTGAAAACTCGACAGGTTT
This sequence comes from Smutsia gigantea, assembly GCA_032199065.1. Taxonomy (NCBI): domain Eukaryota; kingdom Metazoa; phylum Chordata; class Mammalia; order Pholidota; family Manidae; genus Smutsia; species Smutsia gigantea. The sequence continues at coordinate 189,738 of JAVSCE010021705.1, read as the reverse complement.
TACAGTCCAAAGGAAACCAAGACGCTATTCAAATGCAGCTGAGAATCCTGTGCATGCAGAGTCCCACACCCCTCCTCTCAGTTGCTCAGGAAAGCTAAGGCAGGTCCTCTAAGAGTTCCATTCCCACCAGTCACTGAATGCCCACCAAATGCCATACAACTTAACAGGCTCTGAGACTGAGCTCAGGCTACTTGCCACCATAGCCCTAGGTTCCTCCTACTTTTCCACAAATAAGCAGCACACACAATAGTGTGGCCTCTTATCATTAACTCCACCTCCCACAAGCCAACTACAGTTCAGAGGGTTAAGTTTGTTATCTGTCCTCATAAAGTTAACATACCGCACTTGTACATTGTCAAAGAAAAATAAATTATTTGCCAAATGTAAACAGAACAGTGAATAAGGCCACATTCTTTGTAAAACAATGAGGATTAAAGCTAAATATTCATATATATTTTTGTACCCAGACATCACTGGTCTTAACAAACCACTAAAATGCAGCTATTTTTATCCCAGATGGCCACTAACATGCTGGGAATGACAGAACACAGAAGCAGCTTCAATCTGAAAGCTTCCCCTATTTCCTGAGTTTGAAATTATAAAACTACAAAAAGCTAAAGAATAAAAAAATATGAGACAACATACATATTAATAATATATACAGTTAATGTGATGAAACTAAACGTTTCAAATAGACCAAAAAATTATCCAGTGATTCAGAAGGCTAAAATTTACAATTTACACAGACATCAAATAATCAGATCAAAATGAGTTAATGTGGAAAGTTCTTTTTCAATATACATAAACAAGAAACAAATCCAGACTGAGGTTCACACTGTTATATTAGAACAGTTCTAAATGTTCTCAAACCTAAACAAAAAAGCCTAACTTCTAGCTCCCTGATCTACCACTAAGTAGTATCTAGCCTTCAGGCAAGTCATTTAACCTCTTTCATCCTAGAAAGACTGGACCAGATGGTACCTATTCTCACTGTGACCTATCAACCCTTCCAACTTTAAAATTATAAGACTCTGTGAAATGAAAATGCAAAGGTACAACATTACCATATTATTATAATCAGATGGGTCATACGTGCTCTGCTCAAAAACTTTACAGAGTTCCATAAATTGTTCACTCATCTCCTGGATTTGTCCATTTAAAATTGCTCCCTTGGAACCGCCAAATTCAAGCCTTTCCAGCTTTTCAAATTCCAGTATGGTGGCAAATATATCCTTTGTAAAAACATAATACAATAAAGATTTTCCCACCATTTTGAGCATGAAGAAAACATTGTAACATTCTAATGAAAACATTTTCAAACATTCAAAACTGGTAAGTTAATGGACACTTGCATGGCAGATAATAAATATTAATAATTTAATTGAACAAAGTTACTGTCCATTTTAAAAATCATACTCCCGTTTTCACATTTACTGAGAATTTTCTAGCAGTACAGGCAAGACCTACTTTGCCGTAGCTAAGTGTTTGACTTGCTAATTTCACATCCTTCTAATTGTAAATCAGATCTGCAGGTAATACCCAAAACTTGTATTTTCAGCCACCTACACTAATCAACTCCATTACTGAAAGGGAGCATAAGAGATTGGTGAAAAATCATGATGTAAATTGCCCATTGTTAGACATTTAGCATTCAAACTTCAATAGGTATTTGGGCTTGAGATGTAATGAGAATTCTCAAAACCTAAATAAAGCTCTAATTTTGAATGAAATTCAGCAAATCTTATATTAACAAAGAAGTTCAGACTTGCTAGAAAGAACTTTACAAAGAAAATAAGGCAGTGTTACTAGTTTAAACTTTTAAAACACCTTAGCCGATTGGCTCCATACAACTGGGCATGTGTAGTGTGTGACCATGTGTACATGTGTGTATTCATTTAAGGTTTGTTTTTAGGTATTTAAAACATACAGAGCACATATTTTCATGTTTTTTTTTCATTTTTATAAATGGTTTAAAATTTTTATAGTACATGTATTTATATACTAAAAGATAGGGTGATATGAAATGGATTTTCAGGTATGAAATTCCAATGTCAAACATTAAACATATACAAGAAAAAAGGGATTATTTTACAGCTTCCTGATTTACAACTGTCCTGCAGGAGCTGGTACATAAAGAGATTCACTTATTTCAGTATAATGAAAGAATCAAAAATGAATTTTTTAAAAAAAGAAGCCAAGCTAAAGCTTTGAAAACTGTCTTAATAGCACTGGCCTTGGGAACTTCTTATGAGAATCACTAAGAAAGGGGGCTTCCCACCCAAACAGAATAAACTGTTCCCCAAATCATATAAAAAGATACAGGATTTTTGAACCCACCTACAATATGAGTAAATTACAAGTCAATAAATTAATACCTCAATTTTCATAAAACGGTCCAGAAATTTGTCAAATCTACAAAACACCAGATGAGACTGGAAATCCCATGGCTTCAGCTCCTTATTTCCCATAAAATAGCTTGCCAATCCTTTTCTATACTTGAAGAAAGAATTTTTGAAAGTCTTTAAGATGCTAATGGCCACCTGCACCTTTTCCAGAGAGTCTTCAGTTTCTCCCTTCAAAATGTCCTCAGGTGAAAGGTAAGCTATTGCCTAGGATTTAATGAAAGGAAACACTGATCAAAAATGTTTAACAGTTTACTGAAAACACCTGTTTCAGTTTTTTTTTCCTCAATAAATCTGTTTTAAATGACTGCATCCAGAATCAGGACAGCAATGCTGTGAGGCAGCAAAAATTCTAGCAATGCAGAGCTTGGGTTCACATACTCGTGTACGTTAGAATAATCTACAGGAAACTGCAACTTCTGGATGGATTTATACATTCTAGCAATGACTCAAGTTTTGCTAAGTTTCATGGATGTAACAACGGTGTCAGAATTTGCATGGATATTCCTTTTGGCAAATATTCTAAACAACTGTCTCATGTAAGGAAATACACAACCTAGGAGGGGAAATCTATGAGACCATGAATTCACCTTTCCTGTCAACACAGGGTCTTTTGCAAAGGTAAGAAAGATCTGATAAAGGTGAGTATACCAAGGGCAATTAGGTTAGCAAACTTTTCTTCTGGGGGCTTAAGTGCATTATAGGACATACAATGTAGCTGAGATAGGCCATATGAACTAGTTTTGAATAGAAGAATTGAAACAGAGAGATTAAAGAAAAGAAGAAGATTTATGTAGCACTAGTCAAACTCCCATAAAACAATCACCCATGTTCCTTCCAGACGTTCTTTTTCCATGTTTGTTACAGACATTGAGAAATTTCCTCTTTTGGAACCTCAAGAACCTATAAATCCTAAAGTTTCTTTTGTATACTGTTTCTTCCTGATGCATCTTAACCTCATACAAATTACAGGTTTATACTGTGTGCCTTTCATTTTGTGGTTGCTTAGAAAGTTATTACAAATCTCAATGAAGAACATAATGAAAGCCATTGACATAGCAGATGAATGGACTTTTTTTCTAATGGTAGACATATTATCCCCCTTCTCTCATAATGGCTACAGTTTTATATGCAATATAGACTGTACCATAAACTTGAAAGTAAAAAATAATTAATTTAGTGTTTAAATCCCTACTGATTAGAATCCTTCAAGTTCTAGCTGTAGGTTCTCAATCTATGCTCTTATTTCCCACTCAGACTGGATGGAAAATTAACCTCTACATGAAGGCTGCTAACACTGCACACAGAAGAAAAGACCTATCAGTAATCCCTTAGCAATATGAGTTATAAAATAGTTGCATTTTGGTATGGCCTAGGGATTCCACAGACCTATATCTATACGTATTCTTTATAATACACATGTCCTTTCAGGGAGCTAAAGCATCTAGGGAGATGACTCATTTGCCTTCTTTGTTTCTGCAGCCTCCTAATTACCTACATCTAAAGTAACTTCCTTGAGCAAGCCATCTTTATGTTCATTCCTGTACTTCTTGGCCGACCTTCACATAGATAAGACAATCACAGCAATTAACTTTCTGTTCACATAGCCAACTGTTGACTAAGACCTCCAAAGACAAGGACATAGTAGTAAATACCCTAGATTAGAAAACCCAGTCAGTGCTCTTTCAGTGGGCAGCAGGGTATGCAGGGGGGAAAGCATCAGCACAGGGCAAGAGACCTGGCTATCGTCCAGTTAGGAACCAGTAACTGCTTTTGCGACATTAGCTAAGTTCTGTCTGAAGATCTCAGTTTCCTCATCTGAAGGAAGAGAAAGATGAATTCGAACCTCCTTTTAGCTCTTTAGCTCTGAATTATTTTCTGCTTCCTACAGCAAATCTCTGGAGCATACCCAACCCCACCAGTTCTATTTCTCATACTCAATGGTATCAGCACAACCAACAAAAGTCACTTTAGGATTTAGGGTCAACTAGTCCCACTTCAGAGGCTTTATAAACTAAAATACTGTAACCAATTTATTTATCAATAAGTGAATTAATCAACTATCAATTAAGCAATTTATCAATGAAACTATGTTGAAACTCTCCCAGCTCCTCCTTTTCTCTTTTTATTTGCTTTTATGGGTCCTTACTTTTGCTCTTCTCCAAGCTCAACCTCTCAAACTTCCTCACCTAGGACCTTCTGAATGACAACACCTACAACAGGAATGCCAAGCCAAGGAATAGACAGTGTTGGACCTAGAGTGGTAATGATGTACAGTGGACAGGGAGTAGTCAGGTTACCTGAGGAAAAAAGCAAAGCATTTAAAAAGTCCCCATTGGAAATTTGTACCTCTTTATCACCTTCATCTATCTCTGCAATATCCCCACTCCCTCACTGTGGCAACCACTAGTTTGTTCTCTTTATTTATGAGTTCATTTCTGTTTTATTTTTAGTTTCCACATATAAGTGAAATCATATTGTATTTGTCTTTTTCTGACTTATTTAACTTAGCATAATACCCTGTAGGTCCATCCTTGTTTTCACAAATGGCAAGGTTTCATTTTTTAGGGCTAAGTAATATATATATATATATATATATATATATATATATATATGTGTGTGTGTGTGTGTGTGTGTGTGTGTGTGTGTGTGTGTGTGTGTGTGTGTGTGCCAAAAAGGTACAAACTTCCAATTAGTACAGTATAATGAATATTTTCAATAATAGCAAAATAACTGTATAGTGGCAGATGGTAACTGCACTTGTAGTGGTGAACATTTCACAAGGCATAATTGTTGAATCACTGTCATACATCTGAAACTAATATAGTATTGTACATCAACTATACTTCAAAATAAAAGTTCCCATTAACAAAGTACATGTCATCATCTGAGGTGGCCAGATGATCCTTTTATGTCTGGCCTTAATGACTATGTTAATGGTCACTCTTAGAAAACAAGAAATCAACAAAGATTTCTGACTGTGACTAGAATGCCTAGAAGGAACAGACATATAATGAAAATTAATGAAGTAGACCAGGAACAGCAGCAAGTAGTGACCATGGTCACCTTGAGAGCACATGACCCATCTAAAGGAACACATGAAGCTCTAGCAACTGACTGTGCCAATGGGGAAGGCAAAGCCATGTAGCAAAATCTCTGACTTTCAGGAGATGCTAGAATGCTGTCTTTTAAATGAGACCTCCTCAATTTAAATATTAACAACAGTTTTTCAGTTTTTTACAATATGCAAAATAAAAACATTGCATTGATCTATTGACCAAATAGAGACCTCAATTTAAATATTAACAACAGTTTTTCAATTTTTTTACTATGCAAAATAAAAACACTGCATTGATCTATTGACCAAATGCAGCTGATAGAATGCCAGTTTATGACCTCTGATGTATAACACAGCAAGGGTTCAAATATTTCATAAACACAGTGAAGTCAATAGATTCATGGAAACAAAGTACATGAAAACTTGATCCAGTATTTCCACTTCAAGGAATTTAACCAAAGAAAAAAAAATCCCTGATTCAAAAAGATATATGCAGCCCTATGTTTACTGCTGTATTATTTACAGTAGCCAAGATATGGAAGCAACCTAAGTGTCCATCAATGGATAAAGAAGATGTGGTACATATACACAATGGAATATTATTCAGCCACAAAAAAGAAAAGAAATCCTGCCATTTGCAACAACATGGATGGATCTAGAGGGTATTATGTCCAGTGAAATAAGCCAGGCAGAGAAAGACAAATACAAAATGATTTCACTTATTTGTAGAATATAAAAACAAAACAAAACAGAAGGAACAAAACATCAGTAGACTCAGAGACATTGAGAAGGGACTAGAGATTACCATGGGAGAGGGGTGGAGGTAGGTGGGTGAGAAGGGTGAGAAGGGTAAAGGGGCACAAAAATTCTCCATCATAATATGAGTTGGTCACAGGGATAGTAGTACTGCACGGAGAACATGGTCAGTGGTTCTGTGACGTCTTTCTATGTTGACAGAGAGTAACTGCACTAGAGAGGGCGAGGGTTTAATGATACAAGTAACAGCTGAACCACTGGGTGGTATATTTGAAACCAATGTAAGATTGTATATCAATGACACTTCAATAAAAAAATTTTAAAGAGTAGATAAGAGGAAAGAGATTAAAATTAATTAACAGTGTGCTGTGTGGTATGAACAGCTTTTGTAAAATTTTGATGGTGCCTAAGGGATAGACCTTGATATTGATTACTAAAACACACTTGAAAAATTAAATATCAAAAAAAGTACAAAAGCTACATGGAGGAAATTATAAAAAACACATGAAATGTATAACCAATCATGCAAGGTATAAATTAACAACATGGTACCACTTTATACCAATGAATTATGCCAAATTTTTAAATGATGACGTTCAAAGCTGGTGAATATGGTAAAACCTTCCACACATTGATAATAGCAATGTAATTGATAAAACCTTTTAAAAAATGTTTATAAATATTAAATATTGTTCAAGAGTTATAAAAAGATCATACCCTTTGATCAATATCAGGAATTTATATTAAGTCAATTACCCAAGTTAAGGAAAAAGGATTTTTCTATAAAGTTGTTTTCTGCATGTTATTTAGAGGAGACTGGAAACAACCTAAATGTCCAATAATAAAAAAAAAATTTTTCAAGAATCTAGTAAAAAAAATAAAAATTATATGTATGGTAAATTACATAATTGTAAATTTGAGGGAAGGAAAATTTAAAAGTGCAGGATTTTAGTATGATAGAACTGCAGGACTATTTCCATTGTTATAAATTTTATGCAATGAGAATATTTTACAATTATCATTAGTACACTACATATTACACTGTTTCTAGAAATAAAAACTGTTATTTTAAGACATGGAGCATATTTATCTTCTCTAGACTTCAGGGTTTTTTCTTATTTGTTTGTTTTTTTACTATAAAATGTATCTACTATTAGTACCTATTTCTATGTTGCTAGAGGATTAAATCTGTAGTTCTTGAAAGGGCTAGGAAAAGTTCCTAGCAAATATTAGGCACTGTACAGTGTTTGTTAAATAAATATAAAAAATAAATTAGCAAATAATCAGCGGAGTTCTGGGGGTAGGTGAGGAGGGCAGGTTTAGCTCTTCAGGGAACCCAGATATTAAAATTGGCTCATTGCTGATTTTTGATTCCTAACATGTTTGGGCAGATTTACTACAAAGTCCACTTGATAATCAAGGAAACCAGGTCAATGGAAACTTTGGACAGAAGCCAGGAACAGTAACTGAGGAACAAGAGAAGCTACATTTTTTCTTTGGGAGCTTAGCAAACTCTGGCCATTGACACAGACTAGGGGCCAAGAATAACAGGTTTACAGGCTCATAGGTAACCAGGACTTCTTACAAACCACCTACAATGAATGACAAGCTCTGGGGTTAATATACAAACAGGACTTTGAAGTAAAACAGTTTCGATTATTCTCAAAATGAGATGAGGACCCCTCAAAAGGGGTATGGGAGAAGCGGTAGTTAGAGTGGTTGACCCTGAAATAGGGAACATGGCCTTTCATGGAGATCCAAGCCATTAGTACTCAGCGCATATGCTTAACAACAAAGCAAAACTGAGTTTCACAACAGAAAAACAGAAATAGAATGAGGCTGAAAGATATAAAATACAGCAAAGAATTGACCTGTTATCTCCTATCAATAGGAGATTGATGGTTGATAGAAGTTTGCCAGATTAACAACTAGTTTGTAAATCAACAGTATGGAACCACCTTTTTTGGGTCTCTATTAAGTGCTACACCAGGCATTTCACTTAAGTTATCTCTTTTGATCCTCACCAGAGTCCATGAACTGGGATTTATCTGCCCTTCCAGATGTGGAAACTGAGGCTAAGAGAAGTAATTGAACTCCCTGTAAGTGGTTTGATTAGATCTGAATCCAGCTTGGTCTGAGTCCAAAGCCCTTTCTGTACCACACCACCTCTTCAGAAGCATAGAGAGAAAGAAAAAAAGCACAGACATAACTCAGTCTCATACTCTAGAAACTCTAAACTGCAAGTCAGGGAAATTGTTCTCTAATCTGGATTTCCCCCTAAATTTTCAGGGAAATTGAGCAAATGATGTCATCTTTCAACTCTCAGTTAATTTATCTGAAAAATTATCAGGGATTGGATTGGAACACAGTTCCCCAGCCAGCTTACCCTACCACGCTGTTCTCTTACTTGCTCAGAACAGTAATCTGGAGCCTGGGGCAGCAGGAGACCCACGCTGACTGCCTTGTCTGTGAGCAGACTTTCAGGATTTCCAAATGTCTTATTTATCCCACTGTAATAAACATTTTAATTTTCTATATATAGAGTCAAAATGTGAAAACCACTGGAAAGCATTAGACTAGATCAGGGATTTAGGTCAGTCAAAGTTGTCCACCCTCCTGTGAGCAAGAGACCCAGGCCTGTTCAAAATATCCTATCTCCCTGCCCACCGTGATTGTTCCAGGAATGGAAGTAAAACCCACTGGGCAAAAGAAAAGACAGCCTCTTTCCAGGTTAGTTCCTCTGCCAGAAGGATATACATCTGCAGCTACGAAAACCCACCTTACTTCACATGTGGTGAAAGCCTGAAAATAAAGTCAAAAACAAATGAGCAAAATGGAAGATGGCAGGGAGCTGTGAAATTACCAAATCCCCTGGAATAAGCTATTTCTGAAATCATTGTATTCTCGGACTTTCCAATTCACATGAACTTACACACTTTTTTTTTCTGTTTGTGCCTGAGTTTGTCAGTTGCAACTGTAAGCCGTCCAATTCTCATAGGAAGTGTTCTTAACTTCAGTCCTAAACCATATAGACAGATTCTGATTCTCAGGCATTTGTTTTACAAAAACTCCTGGTGGTTCATACATACACCCTGATATGGACACTACTATGGACTGCATTCTGTCCCCCAAAATTCATATGTTGAAGCCATAACCATAATGTGACTATCTGGAGACAGGGTCTTTAGGAGGTAATTAAGGTTAAAAGAGGTCATAAGAACAGAGCCCTACATAGGCCTAGACCCTAATCTGATAGGACTGGCTTTCTAAGGAGAGGAAGAGAGAGATCTTCTCTCCAGCATGTGAAGACACAGAGAGAAGGCAGCTATCCACAAGCCAGGAACAAAGCTCTCACCAGAATATGACCATGGTGCACCCTGATCTAGAATCCCAGCCTCCAAAGCTGTGAGAAAACAATTTCTGAAAATAAAGCCACTAGTCTGTGCTATTGTGTTATGGCAGCTCAAGACTCCAGCAGACCTCCAGCTAAGAGCCACCAGAGGATGCGCCTTCCAACTATCTTTCAGCTCTCAGATTCTGTAATATTCTGATATTATGGACACAAGAACAATGAAAGTTCACACTGAAAGAATGAAGAAGCAGTCCAATTTTTTTCTCAAATACTTTGCAAGTTAAAAGAAACAATTATAAAAGACCAATGATAAATCAGAATTATTACAATTCCACTTTCCAAAGTCTTCATAAACCAGTGTTCCTGTGGAAGCCAAAGGGGAAGCTACAAAGAAACTGCTATGCGTATTTGCTTTTTATTGGAAGCTGCCTTAAATCTTTTAAGAAAGGTAGGATATTGAATAAACAAAATCCAGTAACAACCTGTCCTTTGAATGTATCTGACTTATTTCCAGAGCTCCTTTACCAATTAGGATAAAAAGTTACCTGGCCTTTGTTACCATAAAAGTCCTTTCAGAAAAAAGAATGAGGAAAATGGTGTTCTGACAGTAAACTGGATGTATTCATGTTTCACTGATCCAATAAAACATACCACATGGCAATGATTCTTATTGTTCCTATTTTTTAATGCTACATACCTGGTCAATGAAGAGGTTACAAAACTCTTGCAATAAAACTATAACCCGAGCAGGGGTATTATAAAACTTAGAATGACTCCAGATCAGACAGATGGTATGAAATAAAGGGGCAATTAATACACGGGTCTGTGGGAATTCCGTCTCCTGGAGACACTGAATGTGTCTCCTCAAGGGTCTCAGGTAAAGTTCCACATCTCGGGCTTCGAGGAGAGCTGAAAGGAAAGAAACCCACCGTCAATGTGATGCAGTCTCTTTTCTGAACTCATTTTACAAGTTCAAGAGACCAGTACAAAACAACACAGCTGCACCTAAATGCTGTCATCTTTCTATTTAAATCATTTATCCTACAGTTGACATGTGACAGGTTTGGATGGCTTTACACTCTGTCCATCTCTAACAAACATTCAGGAAAGCCCTGGTGTAGTTATGCAGCACAAGCCAATCACGAAATGCCTTTAGAGTCTAAAGACATTTATCAACCCCACGGAAACTATGGAAGCAAGACATCACTCTGACATTATCATTTTATGGTTCGGATATAAGCTTCATCACTAGAATGTTAAAGCCTCCTAGGTACTTGGTACTAGTGCAATTTAATTGCTTATTGTCTTATTCCAATGTCCTATGAGAGTGACTCACACACGGACTGGGAAATTTCCACTGTATTATTGAAAATATAACTATCAACATTGTTAGGCATAGATGATGAAAATATTTTGGAACTAGACGGGGTGATGGTTGTACAACATTGAATGTATTGAATGCCCCTCAACTGTACACTTTAAAGTGGTTATTTTTATATGAATTTTACCTCAACTTAAAAAGTTTTAAGCATAAAGAATACCTTTAAAAGCTAAAGGTATGAAGAAAACTTTAAATAGTTGGCTATTATTAATTACTGATTTAACTAATCCAGATTTTCTCTTAAAATTGGTCCTTTTTCATGTACCCTAAACAGATCTCCTTCAAACTCCCTTTTGGTTCTGACCTTACAAATACCTTTGATTAACTGAAAACATGCTTTGTTTATGAAGGTAGGAATCAAGTAAATTCTTATTTTCTGGTGTTATTCTAAAAAACTCCTGTTAAAAGGGAAAAGAAAATTACCTTTTTCTTTTTTTCCATTGGAGTCCTTATATTCCTCTACTTGACATGTAACCAATTAATCTGTCCACCTAACAATAAATACTTGGGAAGAAAGAAAAGGTCCAGAGACTATTTCCTCTCCCAGATTACTCATGTTTTGAAGTTGGTGTATTTTTATGAATGTTAATTTCAAATTAAATAATTACATTAATAGGTAAGTGCTCTTAAAATATGATAAGCACACCTGGTATACTTTCACAGGTCTCACATGTGTCTTTGAGAGGAGCCTTCCACCTCTGACAATGACAATGGCTTTGGACTACTTGTTCTACTGAAACTGATTTTTTTTTCTGAATTTCCCTGCGATGTGCTCATAAGGCTCTGAGGACCCCTGGGTCCTATAGAAGCTTTATCCAAACAAAATGTTCATTTTATACTAACACAGAAAAAAATGCAAGCAGCTTCAATTTATTGAGGGCATACTTACTATGTGCCTAGCACTGTGCACATTATATATTGTATCTTCCTTCCAGTGGTTTCCCAGCCAGAGGAGGTCTTGCCCTAGGGGTCATTTGGCAATGTCCTGAGGCATTTTGATTGTCACGGCTGGGACGGGGAGAGCAGGGAGGGCCCAGGGATGTTGCTCAATGTCCTGGAATGCACAGGAAGCTCCCTACAACAAACAATCAGCCTGCCCAAAATGTCAGTGGCGACAAGACTGAGAAATACTGCTCTAATCCTTGAAATGATTTTGCAAGGAGTGTGTTAATGTGCCAACTTGGCCAACAAAAACCAGCAAATTTAAGATATACTCAGTGGATCTGGGACAGGAATACAGAGCTGACAGACTCCCAAGCCCAAATATTCCCCCTTATCCTGTGGTCTCTTTTCAAACAGAATTCATGGAAAAAAACCCTGAAGAGATAGCACAACATTTTTCAAAGTATATTTTAAATATTTCCTAACTTTTCAAATGTTACATAGGAAAAAATTAAACATTGCTAATGTAATAAACAAAAAGGCTATTGTATTATCTTACAATTGTATCATTTAGAGCTTTAGCATTGTGTATAACTGTATTTGCTTAAACATGCCTAAAGGAACATGAACAGAATTCAAGAAGGGTTGTTACTCCTGAGTAGGATTAAAATTGGATTAACTAATGAGAAGACAAGGACTCTTCACTGCACACTTTTTCATAATTTATGATTTTTTTACATGTATGCATTGCCTGTTCAAAGTTCAACAAATGAACAAACCCTCCTCCTATGTTTAATCTTCACCAAAACGTTGATGATGACTTTGAGTTCTTATGACCTAGATAAGTATTGGACGTCAAGCACATTCAGAGAGTCTACTGGTGAATAACTGGATTAGTTATAGCCCAACTGTTGATTAGAAAACCTCTATGCTGGGCTATCATTTGCCTCCTGCTAATACCAAAGGTCCTTCCCCTCCACATGCACATTCTCATTAAAACGTCAATCTGGAACCCCTTTAGTAGTCACCTACTATGTACCCTTAAAGTGTAATATAACTGGAGAAGAAAGCACAGATGACTCTGATGAATTAATCATCAGAAGAGCCAAGTGCAAGCATTTCATGAACATGCCAGTGGTAGAAGGGGAGATGAGGCTGAGCAGACCGGCAGGGTCAGATCATGAGGGACACTGATGCCAGGCCAAAGAACAAGAGTCTTACCATTTTTCACAGCCAGGAAAATATCCTTCAAAGTTGGAAAATAGCTGCTTTGTTTAGTTTTCAGGATCTTAACCATTTTGAGGACAACAGGAGCTTGAAGCTAAATTGAAAAAAAAATTAATAAATGTAAGCTAGATTAATAACTAAATGCATTCTGCAATACAAAAATTATATTCCACTCATGTGTAATACATGCAATATTTAACACAAAAAGACATGTCTGGTTCCAAGTTGAAAATCATTTTAAAAATAACATTTTTTCCTTAAGTGTGTATTTTATTTCACATTTGCAGTTCTTAATTTGAATTTCCAAAAAAATCTGTCAATTTACTATATACATAAAATACTATGTTTTCCATATAAAATTTCTTGCTCTGATTCGGAAAATCTCTTGAGAGAGGTGAATGTGTGCATGAATGTCTTACTTTTAAGAACATTAAATTGAGTAACCTGTAAGGCAAATACCAGCAGAGTACCAAAACTGCATCTCTACTGCATCTCAGCAATACCCTACACCTTCTCAAATAATTAAATCAATGAGATTAATTAAATCTTGAATATTTCCTGGGGGAATCACTCTCTTTTTATGATGCAAAATGTTTCCAATTATATCAAATGCTGTCAAAATATTCTCAAGTAGGCAAATTACTTTCAATCCCCATTAATTTTAAAAGTGCATACCACACAGAACTTTGGAACAAGAAAAGAGAATAGATTATTAAGTTATTCAAATACAGTATGTTAAATCATTAGAGTTATTGGAAATTACTGCTCTAAACACTAAATTCTACAATTTTCTAATTCATTTTACTTTATTAATTCAATTTACAAACAATTTCTAGGGCTATATACTTACTTGATCATTAATGCATGATAGATCCTCTCTCCTCATCGTCCAGAAATTCAGTTCAGTTTGAGGATTTGAGTGAAGACCATTTAACAATGGCTGCACTGAACTGTTTTCTATAATTTCTTGGATTTGATGTGACCATTTAATAATTACTGATTCAATTGAATGGAGTATTGTCCTTTCATTTAGCTCTGGCCTAGAACATTAAAATGATTACTAAAATGATTTCAAAATAAATTATTTCATCCAAATAAAGACAGGACTTGGATTTTTTGTATGTTTGTATTTTTATTTTATTTTTTATTGAGGTAGCATTGATATAAAATCTTATGAAGGTTTTACATGAGCAACATTGTGGTTGCTACATTCAGCCATATTATCAAGTCCCCCAGCACACCTCATTGCAGTCACTGTCCATCAGCATACTGAGATGCTACAGAGTCATTACTTGGCTTCTCTGTGCTATATACTGCCTTCTCCATAACCCCCCTACATTATGTGTGCTAATCATAATGTGCCTCAATCCCCTTCTCCCTTCCTCTCCACATGCCTTATGCACCGGTTCCCTTCAGTAACCACCAGTCCCCTCTTGGAGTCTGTGAGTCTGCTGCTGTTTGGTTCCTTCAGTTTTACTTTGTTGTTATACTCCACAAATGAATGAGTGAAATCATTTGGTACTTGTCTTTCTCTGCCTGGCTTATTTCACTGAGCATAATACCCTCTAGATCCAACCATGTTGTTGCAAACGGTAGGATTTCTTTTCTTCTTATGGCTCAATAACATATATGTACCAATTCTTCATCCACTCATCTACTGATAGACACTTAGGTTGCTTCCGTATATTGGATATTGTAAATAGTGCTGCAACAAGCATAGGGGTGTATATGCCTTTTTGAATCTGGAATCTTGTTTTCTTTGGGTAGATCCCTAGGAGTGGAATTCCTGGGTCAAATGGTATTTTTATTTTGAGTTTTTTGAGGAACCCCCATACTGCTTTCACAATGGTTAAATTAATTCCCATCAGCAGTGTAGGAGGGTTTCCCTTTCTCTGCATCCTCACCAGCATTTGTTGTTCCTTGTCTTTTGGATGTTGGCCATCCTAACTGGTATGAGGTGATATCTCATCGTGGTTTTAAGTTGCATTTCCCTGATAATTAGCAATGTGGAGCATTTTTCTACGTGTCTGTTGGCCAACTGAACTTCTTCTTTGGAGAATTGTCTGCTCAAATCCTCCCCCCATTTTTTAAATGGGTTATTTGCTTTTTGGATGTTGAGGTGCATGAGCCCTTCTTATATTTTGGATGTTAACCCCTTATCAGGTAGTCATTTACGAATATATGATCCCATACTGTAGGATGTCTTTTTGTTCTATTGATGGTATCTTTTGCTGTAGAGAAGCTTTTTAGTTTGATATAGTCCAATTTGTTCATTTTTGCTTTTGTTTCCCTTGCCTGAGGAGATGTGTTCAGAAAAAGGTTGCTCATGTTTATATTCAAGAGATTTTTGCCTATTTTTTCTTCTAAGAGTTTTGTGGTTTCATGACTTATATTCAGGTCTTTGATTCATTACGAGTTTACTTTTATGTATGGACTTAGACAATGATTCATTCTCTTGCATGTAGCTGTACAGTTTTGCCAACACCAGTTGTTGAAGAGGCTGTCATTTCCCCATTGTATATCCATGGATCTTTTATCATATATTAATTGGCAGTATATGTGTGGGTTTATATCTGGGCTCTCTATTCTCTTCCATCAATCTATGAGTCAGATCTTGTGCCAGTACAAAGTTATACTTTGGTTACTGTGGCTTTGTAGTAGAGCTTGAAGATGGGAAGCATAATCCCCCCTGCTTTATTCTTCCTTCTCAGGATAGCTTTGGTTAGTCAGGGTCCTTTGTGGTTCCATACGAATTTTAGAACTATTTCTTCTAGTTCACTGAAGAATGCTGTAGGTATTTTGATAGGGATTGCACTGAATCTGTAGATTGCTTTAGGCAGGATGGCCATTTTGACAATATTAATTCCTCCTACCCAAGAGCATGGGATGAATTTCCATTTGTTAATGTCCTTTTTAATTTCTCTTAAGAGTGTCTTGTAGTTTTCATGGTATAGGTTTTTCACTTCCTTGGTTAGGTTTATTCCTAGGTATTTTATTCTTTTCAATGCACTTGTGAATGGAATTGTTCTCCTGATTTCTCTTTCTGCTAGTTCATCATTAGAGTATAGGAATACAACAGACTTCTGTGTACTAATTTTGTATCCCACAACTTTGCTGAATTCAGATAATAATTCTAGTAGTTTTGGAGTGGATTCTTTAGGGTTTTTTATGTACAATATCATATCATATGCAAATAGTGACAGTTTGACTTCTTCCTTACCAGTCTGGATGCCTGTTATTTCTTTCTTTTGTCTGTTTGCTATGGCTAGGACCTCCAGTACTACGATGAATAGAAGTGGGGAGAGTAGGCATCCTTGCCTTCTTCTCGATCTTAAAGGAAAAGCTTTCAGCTTCTCCCTGTTAAGTATGATGTTGGCTGTGGGTTTGTCATATATGGCCTTTATTATGTTGAGGTCCTTGCCCTCTATACCCATTTTATTGAGAGTTTTAATCATGAATGGATGCTGAATTTTGTCAAATGTTTTTCTGCATCTATGGAGATGATCATGTGGTTTTTGTCCTTCTTTTTGTTGATGTGGTGGTTGATGTTGATGGATTTTCGAATGTTGTACCATCCTTGCATCCCTGGGATGAATCCCACTTGATCATGGTGTATGATCCTCTTGATGTATTTTTGAATTCGGTTTGCTATTATTTTGTTGAGTATTTTTGCACCCAAGTTCATCAGGGATATTGGTCTGTAATTTTCTTTTTCTGTGGGGTCTTTGCCTGGTTTTGGTATTGGAGTGATGCTGGCTTCATAGAATGAGTTTGGAAGTATTCCCTCCTCTTCTATTTTTTGGAAAACTTTAAGAAGAATGGGTATTATGTCTTCTCTAAATGTCTGATAAAATTCAGTGGTGAATCCTTCTGGCCTGGGAGTTTTGTTCTCGGGTAGTTTTTTGATTACCAATTCAATTTTGTTGCTGGTAATTGTTCTGCTGAGATTTTCTGTTTCTACCTTGGTCAGTCTTGGAAGGTTGTATTTTTCTAGAAAATTTTCCATTTCTTCTAGGTTATTCAGTTTGTTAACATATAGATTTTCATAGTATTCTCTAATAATTCTTTGTATTTCTGTGGTGTCCATCATTATTTTTCCTTTCTCACTTCTGATTCTGTTTATGTGTGTAGATTCTCTTTTTCTCTTAATAAGTCTGGCTAGGGGTTTATCTATTTTGTTTATTTTCTCAGAGAACCAGCTCTTGGTTTCATTGATTTTTTTTCTATTGTTTTATTCTTCTCAATTTTATTTATTTCTTCTCTGATCTTTATTATGTCCTTCCTTCTACAGACTTTGGGCCCATTTGTTCTTCTTTTTCCACTTTCAATAATTGTGACATTAGACTATTCATTTGGGATTTTTCTTCCTTCTTTAAATAGGCCTGGATTGCTATATACTTTCCTCTTAGAACTGCCTTTGCTGCGTCCCACAGAAATTGGGACGTTGTGCTGTTGTCAGTCTCAGATTTTGCTTTTCTATTCCTCTTATATCCGGTACACTATGCAATGTGTGTCTGTGCTCCCGGTACAGATTACTAGGGCTGGTTATTTAGCAGTCCTGTGCTTCCACTCCCTCCTCACTCTGATTCTTTTTCTCCTGCCTTTGAGCTGGGATTGGGGGAGTGTTTGGGTCCTGCTGGGTCATGGCTTTGTATCTTACCCTTTTCGTGAGATGCTGAGTTCTCACAGATGTAGATGTAGCCTGGCTGTTGTACTGTATCTCTGGTCTCTCTTTTAGGAATAGTTGTATTTGCTTTATTTTCAAAGTATATATGGTTTTGGAGGAGATTTCCACCGCCCACTCACGCCACCGTCTTGAGAAATCTCATTGATTCATTCTATTGCTTTATTCTTCTAGATTTTATTTATTTTTGCTCTGATCTTTATTATGTTCCTCCTTCTATTTATTCTTCACCTAATTTCATTATTTGTGAGTTTAAGCTGTTCATACGGTATTGTTCTTCTTTCTTGAGGTAAGCCTGTATTGCAGGATACTTCCCTCTTACAATAGCCTTCGCTGTGACCCACAGATTTTGGGATGTTGAGCTGTTGCTGTCATTTGTCTCCATATATTGCTTGATCTCTGTTTTAATTTGATCATTGATCCACTGATTATTTAGGAGCGTGTTGTTAATCCTCCATGTGTTTGTGGGATTTTTTGTTTTCATTGCATAATTTATTCCTAGTTTCATACCTTTGTGGTCTGAGAAGCTGGTTAGTACAATTTCAATCCTTCTGAATTTACTGAGGCTCTTTTTGCATCCTAGTATGTGATCCATTCTGGAAAATGTTCCTTGTGCACTTTAGAAGAATGCGTATCCTGCTGCTTTTGGTTGTAGAGTTCTGTAGGTGTCTGTTAGGGCCATGTGTTCTAACGTGTTGTTCAGTACTTCTGTGTCCTTACCTACTTCCTGTTTGGTTGATCTGTCCTTTGCAGTGAGTGGTGTGTTGAAGTCTCCAAAAATGAATGCATTGCATTCAATTTCCTCCTTTAATTCTGTTAGTATTTGCTTCACTTATTTAGGTGCTCCTATATTGGGTGCATAGATATTTATAATGGTTATATCCTCTTGTTGGACTGCTCCCTTTATCATTATGTAATGTCCTTCTTTGTCTCTTGTTACTTTCTTTGTTCTGAAGTCTATTTTGTTTGACACAAGTACTGCAACTCCTTTTTTCTTCCTATTAATTGCATGAACTATCTTTTTCCATTCCTTCACTTTTAGTCTGTGTATATCTTTGGGTTTGAAATGAATCTCTTGTAGGCTGCATATAGAAGGGTCTTTTGTTTTTATCCATTCTCTAACTCTATGTCTTTTGATTGGTTCATTCATTCCATTTACATTTAGGGTGATTATCGCTAGATATGTACTTATTGCCACTGCAGGCTTTAGATATATGATTACCAAAGGTTCTGGGGCAGCTTCTTTACTACCTAACAGTCTAACTTAACTCATTTAGTATACTATTTCAAACACAATCAAAAAGGGTTTTTTCTCCCTTCTTTTTCTTCCTCCTCCATTCTTTATATATTAGGTGTCATATTCTGTACTCTTTCTGTATTCCTTGACTGACTTTGTGGGTACTTGACTTAATTTTGCATTTGCATAGTATTTAATTGGTCTATTTCCTCTACTGTGGTTTTATTTTCTCTGGTGACAGCTATTTAGCCTTAGGAACACATCCATTAGAGCAGTCCCTGTAAAATACACTTTAGAGATGGTTTTTCAGAGGTAAATTTCTCCAACTTTTGCTTATTTGAAAACTGTTTAATCCCTGCTTCAAATTTAAATGATAATCTTGCCAGGTAGAGTATTCTTGGTTTGAGGCCCTTCTGTTTTATTGCTTTAAATATATCACGCTAGTCCCTTCTTGCCTGTAAGGTTTCTGCTGAGAAGTCTGATCATAGCCTGATGGGTTTTCCTTCGTAGGTGATCTTTTTTCTCTCTATAGCTGCTTTTAATACTCTGTCCTTGTCCTTGATCTTTACCATTTTAGCTATTATATGTCTTCATGCTGTCTTCCTTGGGTTCCTTGTGTTGGGAGATCTGTGCACTTCCATAGACTGAGAGACTATGTACTTTCCCAGATTGGGGAAGTTTTCAGCAATTATTTCCTCAAAGACACTTTCTATCCTTTCTTCTCTCTCTTCTTCTTCTGGTATCCCTATAATGTGAATATTGTTCCATTTGGATTAGTCAGAGTTGTCTTATTATTCTTTCATACCTAGAGATCCTTTTTCCTCTCTGTGCCTCAGCTTCTTTGTATTCCTGTTTCTATAATTTCTATTTCATTTACCATCTCTTCTACCTCATCTAATCTGCTTTTAAGTCCTTCCATTGTATATTTTATTTCGAATACTGTAGTTTTTCAAAGTTTCTATATCTTTCTTTGAAGTCTTCTCTGAGATCATGTAGCTCTGTGAGCATACGATTTTTATTTTGAAATCTTTATCAAGAAGATTGGTAATTTGTTTCACTTAGCCCTCTTTTGTTTGAGGGATTTGAGTTTGTACAAGATTATTTTGCTGTTTCATCTATCTAATGATTACTATGGAATAACTTTGTTTAGGCAGCGACCTCTAGTGCTCATAAGCTCTATTCTTTGGAGCTGCCCAGCACCTGGAGTGATGGCAGGGGTCACAGGCAAGCAGCACCAGTGCCTGCCAGGAGGAAATAGCTCCTTCCTGCTTCCCAGCTGCCATGACTGCCTCCACTGCCAGGGCCAGTAGGCCGAGTGTGCAGGGAGGAGCATTACCCCCCTGTAGCTGCCATAGGTGGGGCCGCCCTCTGGCTGGCCTCGCACAATGACTGGTGTAGCAGGTTTGTGAACCAGTGCTGACCAGGAGGAAGGAGCAGCAACAGAGGGGGGTGGGGGTTCTTGGCACTACATTTCCAGCCAGGGGATGGTGCGCGTGAAGCTCCTGAAAATTCCCAACCTGCTTGGCTGAGTGTGCCAAGAGGATTTTATCCACCTTTCCTTTCCCCTGAGCAGCAAGCTCTGTGTAATTCTTGCCCCTTTAGCAGCCCTCTTGCTGTTGGAAAGTCTTTCAAAGTGTCCACCTTTCTTTTGTCCCGGAGCAGTCAATTGTGAATTCCTGTTCTCCGCAAGCAGCTGGAATCTCAGTCTTTCCCAGTATTCCGCCTGTCTTTGCTTTCCAACCCATCTAATCTCCAGAGCATGGGTTCATGCTTCCATAGCAGATCTCCAGGGTGGGTGTTTAGCAGTCCTGGGCTTCTACTCCTTCTCTGATCCATTTCTCTTCCTCCCATCAGTGAGCTGTGGTGGGGGAGGGCTTGGGTCCCACTGGATCATGGCTTTGCTACTTTACCCTTTTCTTTGAGGTCTTCTCTTTTCCCCAGATGTAGGCCATCTGTTGCAGTCATCCTTCTGGTCATTTGTTCAGGATTAGTTGTATTTGCTGTACTTCTGTGTTATATGTGGTTTTGGGTAAAGGTTTCTGCCTCACAACTTGGATTTTAATAGGTATTTTATGTATCCATTAACCATTTTTGTATAGAAATATTTCAAAATAAGATCCATTCTTTTTATGGCCTCAATTTGTGTTGTGACACTGTTATTATGTCATTGTCATATCTCCAACATTGAAAAACATTGTTAAAGAATTATCCTCAAAACCATTTTACTGAAAGAATATTGTTGACATCATGACATTTGTTAAAACTAGCTTTGTGTACTGTCTGCTTTTTAAAAGTATACTGAAAGGAAATAATATATGTTGTTTCTGCACATTAAAAAATATGTGTAGTTATAATAATTCTCTATTCTGCTAACAGTTTGCTGGGGGTACAATATTAAACGGATAGCTTGGCCCTCCATTTTAATATTTTGTATATACCATATCATCACTTACTTGGTCTCTGAATATTTTTGATCCTGGTCAATTTGTCCTGCAATAGTGGGAACTGGTAAAAGAGTTCTTCCCACCACTTTTCCCCTAAAAATATGCATTTTGTTTTTCATGACTTCTATGTGACGTTCCATGTCTTGTGAAATAAAACAGGACCAAGATTTATGGTTGTTCCTATTAGAAAGAATTGGCACTAAAATCTAGAGAAAGAGAAACATTTTTAAAACCAGTTAGTATATAAATAATGTGCGCTTCCAAAGATTTTCTTGTCATATAAAGTCAGTAACAAAACCACTCAGTTTCACAAATATCCTGTTATGATATCAAATCTACAAAGAGAGGACAAAATCAGTAATTGAAACTTAATCAATGAGACAAATTATTTCAAAGTGGATATACCATGCTGCATGTTCATTCATTTGACTATTTACCAAACGTATGGAGGTTCCCAGTAACTCAAACACTATGAGATAAGCAAAATCACATCAAGTAAGTAAACTGCTTTGTTAATGAAAACTGAGCATATTAGCAGGTATATTAATGAAAAAAATCTTTTGAATCTCATGGAGGCAAGAGTAAATTAATCTTCTCAAGCCCTGGATGGCATTCCAGTGGACTAAAGTTTGATAGTCAGAAAGATGTTTATTAAATCATTTTGACCTTTTCCAGAACTCCCTCTACCATTAAATTGGAACATGAATGAAACCATGTATGTGAATACCCTAAAAACTTGTTTTTTGTATTCCCAGAGCCCAGAGTGTTAACTAGTCAATAAGTTTGTTGAATTAATGAACTTGGTCTCTTCTTGCTTTCCTACTCTTTTCCAATATCTAATTTTTTAACATTTTTCATTTTTCTTGTATAATCTGTCCTATTTACCAACATTATACTACAAAATTTCCTTTTGGTAAAATGCTCAGAAAATATTTATTCCATCTTTTTAAAGTTTATCTTGACAATACAATCTTACAGTTAATTAAAAACAAACTAAAAATTCACTTTTGTTTTCTAATGGTATTGATCAAGTCTGTCTTTCCAAATTGTATTGTTATTACATTTTCTGCTTAACACTCACTACATGACAAGCTAGGAATAGAATTTAGTTAAGAAATAGTCTCTGTCTTTGATGAGCTCAATGGGTTAGGTCCCTCAGTAGAAGAACCACCATAATTAGAGGCATGGTCACTATGTAATGTGGAACATAGGAGAAAAACCTGGTTCTGGAAGGGAAGACTTGCCAGAAAAGTTGCTACTTAGTTGAAATCTTTAAGATGAAATCTTTAACTGCAGGCATTCAAGGAACCTCAACACTAATTAATATATAAACCTCAACTTCTGGAGGGGTCCAGAAGTATGGTGCTTCTGAGAAACTGCCAGGCTGGTTTGCCTGGAATTAAAGCCAGCACCCCTAAGATGAATGACTTCAAGAAAGGCAAGTCAGTTCAGAAAGAGATTTGAAAACTAGAAAAGTTAAGGCTTACTCGGCTAAACATGCATTGACTCACTGGAAAAGTGCTTTTCAGATTACATCCTTGTTAACAACAACTTTTTCTAAAAGTCGGGCAGCAGAAAAATTTTGGTTTCTAATTTTACCATTTCTAATTTTCTGAGTACTATTTCAAGTTTTCACTCCACTTAGAAGTCTTTGATTAGGCGAATTTCTTTCAAAATTAAATATCTGTGTCAGAAACTGAAGATAAAACTGTTCTGAAATTCTGAGGCACATGCTTTTAGGAATTAGGAAAGCTGCTACAATATCTCTATAAACATCAGTCCAGAAATAAACCCATGCTTATGTATTCGATTCATCTTCAACAAAGGAGGCAAAAATATACAATGTGGAAAAGACAGTGTCTCCAATAAATGGTGTTGGGAAAACTGGACAACTACATGCAAAAGAATGAAACTGGACCACTTTTTTACACCACTAACAAAAATAAATTCAAAACAGATTAGACAAATTAAGACCTGGAACCATGGAACCATAAAACTCCTAGAAGAAAACATAGGCAGTAAACTCTTGGACATTGGTATGAGTGGCATTTTTTGGATCTGTCTACTCAGGCAAGGACAACAGAAGCAAAAATAACCACTGGGATGACACCAAACTAAAAAGCTTCTGCACAGCAAAGGAAATTGCCAATGAAGGGAAAAGGAAAACTACCAAATGGGAGAAGATATTCTCAAATCATGTACTTGATAAGAAGCTAATATCCAAAATACATTTATATATAAAACTAATACAACTCAATAACAAAAAAAGAATAATTCAATTAAAAAGTGGCCAGAGGATCTGAATAGACATTTTCCAAAGAACACACAAAGATGACTTATAGGCACATGAAAAGTTGTTCCACATCACTAATCATTAGGGAAATGAAAATCAAAGCCACAGTGAGATATCTTACACCTGTCAGAATGGCCATTCTCGAAAAGATAAGCGGTAAGTGTTGGTGCTAAACGCCCTGTGGTAGCCCTGGCTACCATGTCCTCTCAGTGTTGACTTAGATGTCAACCTCCCTGACTAGACTGCTTGATTTCTGGGTGCAGGTATTGCCAGGTGTGTTCAGTCACTAGCACCAATAGGTATTCAATAAATATTGATTAAATGAACAGGTAACAACCATGAGTCTGGGCTATTTCAAGAGGTTTCTGGCTTGACCAACTGCACAGATGGAGTTCACATCCACTATTCTGAGGATAACTACAAATAAAGCAGGTTGGGGAAATTAGTTCAGCTTTGGACGTTAGGTCTGAGATGTCTATTACACATCAAGTGGGAACACTGGGAAGGCAGGTAGATCTACAAGTTTGGAATTCAGGTAGAGATCTTGGCTAGAGAGAGAAGTTTAGGAAAATGTCCTACATCATCGTAAACCACTCTTAATCAGCCAACTGTGTGGTCTGTAAGACAAACAGATAATCCTTGGAAACTTTTAACCTAAAAATCTATAGCCATGCCTCAGGTTTCATTTATACAAAAAAGTTTTGTTCATAAATAAACCCAAGTGACATAAGTGTAATGTTCTTTTTTCCCCTTTCCCAATACTTATATCCTCAAGCACAATTAAATGAGAATCTTCCAAACCACTTGAACTTCTGAGGTTCTGCATGAGTTATGCCTCCTACAGATGTACTTATTGACAGCTTACTATCTTAAACATTTTTCAGATCTTGGTACTGAGGTAAATTTAAAAAAAGACCAGAGGAACTTGAAAAAGTTTTGTACCTTCTGTTTCCAGACAGAGATGGTAGAACAAGAATTTAATGAAAATATTCTTCTTGCCTGCCCAAGCCCCAGTTGATGGCAGTCTGGATTCCAGTGACCAAAGCGTTTCACATTTCATGTGAAATCGCTGTATTAGACTCAGTGTGATAAAAATTTCTTGACCACCCAGGTGCAAAAGATGGAAAACTCTCTTCCTAATGTCTTCCTGAAAGGAGCTAAAACCAAGTAAATTCAAAAAGAGGGGAGGGAAACCAAGACAGGATCCTGAAGTTGGGGGTGAGATATTTTGGTGTGGATAAAGTAAAGGTTCCCTACGGCCAGGAGCTTCACCTGAACCTAAACTACTTGATGATGTAACTGGCCTGCTGCTAGGCTACTCCTTCCATGGCATAGGCAAAAAGTTATTATTGACTGAGTCACTATATAAAGAGCTCTGCCCAGTGCTCTGCACAGAGATGGAGTAGGATTACAGACCTGCAGGCTACTGGATGCAGATGTAGTTACAGTGAATGACTTATCACTTGGAGAAGAAGTCAAGTAATAAATCCTTTCACCCCAAGAATGTTCCATTGTCATTCATTGGTTTCACTGAATCCATAGTGAACTTATCTGGGGCTGAAACTCATTGGTAAAATTCAACTGGCAATGTTGGCAGGATTCATTGTTGACCAAGGAATAGAACAGCTGCCCTTATGGGAGGGGTGCTTCAGTGGGCTACCCCTATGAATGGGGAGACAATAGATTATCCCCCAATGGGTATGTGGTCTGAGGTGGCTTGCCTCCTAGAGGGCTGGGTCCCACCCTAGGACTGGAGGTAGGTGGAGGTGACACCTGAGGAAGTAGGGGTGGCCCTTAGTAGAGTAAGTAGGTTCTTTGAGAACCTGTGTGTCTGTAAGGCAACTGTGGGCTGGCTGCTTCTCACAGTATTAAAGAAGTCTACAGATGAGAAGAACACAGTCCAAAAAGAGACATAAGAAATGGCAGCATAAGAGCACAAGCTGTGAATTCCTTGAAGAATGAAATGGCATTGATATGAGGAGGCACCACAAGAATGCCAGCTGCAAGGTGCTGTTGAGGAGGTATAAAAATTTGTTGGTGACTGAAATGACATAACTACGAGATACTGTGGAAGAGATAAAGGCCATGAAGGATAAGGATGGACCCCTGCAAAAAGAACAAAAAGAGGCAGTGTGAGAATGTGAGCTGCAAGGTCCAGTGGAGGAGGTAAAAGATTCCTTACAGAATGAGACAGCAGCACTGCCAGGTGCTCTGAAGAAGGCAAAGGCCATGGAGGAAAAAGACATACTCCCAAGGGAAGCACAGGAAGAGGAGGCATGAGAATGCCAGATGGGAGGCATTAAGGTGAAGGTAAGAGAGCTTTTGAAGACTGAGCTGCAAGGTAGGAAAGGTAAAGGATGTAGCAGAGGAGGCACTTGGGGGAGTGGAGAGAAAGGTGCCATCATCCCTGGAAATGTAGGAGCTGGGGAAGGACAAAGGGGTGGTGCTGGAGGCATCAACCTCTCCTCTGTTAAAAGCCTGCCCAGTGGTTGTAAAATAAAGACACAGAAACTGAGGGTTCCTTCAGGAGAGGAGCAGCCCCCCACCCCAGTTCATGTAGCACTCTATGCTCTGCCTCTATACTCAAGCTGAGATGGTGGATTTAGGCTCCCGGTGTAGGCAGAAGCCCTCGGAGTCAATATCAGCTTGGCTCCTGCATCTGTGGGATTTAGGGGTGGATGGAATTGTTCTGCTGGGATCAGAGGTGAGAAAGCTGGCTTCCCTGACAGTGCAGCCCGCCTTGAGGCAGCGATTACAAAATGCACATCAGACCCGAGGAAATCACTCCCTCCTTGATTGGCTTATGGCTGCACTTCATGCTGTGTCTCTCAATTAGGGTGATTTACCATCCTCCCCTGCTATATGGCAAATGTATGCTGAGCTCCAACAGGTGTTACATGAGCTAGGCATGAAAAATACCATCTATAGTCCAGAGAAGTATGGCCCAGATGAGGAGCCTTTTACTGCAGCGATGAGAAATGTTGAGCTTCAAATGGCTTCCACATTCCACTTTGGTCCTCTAGTGGCCATTCTTTCCCTCATTTTAGGGCAGCCCATACAGTAGCAGACTTAGGAGAGGCTGAAACAATGAGAGCACAGAAATAAATAAGGTCTGCTACTAAGAAGAAGAATTTAAAGGGCCCCATGAAAGTTACAAGGACCCAGATGTGGGTTCATTTAATATGGGCAGAAGCAGACAGAAGGAAATTAGATGGGAAGTCAAATAGAATCTTACTGGAGTTGTGGCAACAACTGAAACTGGAGCAGTGGTTCCAGCCACTGAGAATGAAGAGGCAGAGGCCAGAGACAGAGCCACAATTCAGACCTATGTGTTTGCAAGACTTCCTGCTGGAGAGTAAGCCAACCTCAGTTGAACCCACACAGTAAGATGATTGGGGAACATGGTTTGTCCTTTAGTCCTTTCAATTCTCCAGTGTGGCCAGTAAAAAAGCCAGAATGCTCCTGGTGTATGACCATGGGTTAGAGAACTGAATAAAATCATACGCCCATGCATGTTGCTGTCCCCTCTATTGCAGACCTGATAGATACCCTCAGTCATGAACTAGGAACATACCATTATGTTGTAGATATTGCTAATGCCTTCTTTTCCATTGACATTGAGCAGGAGAGTCAGTAACAGTTTGCCTTCACATCAGGATAGCAATGGACTTTCACTGTCCTCCCACAGGGATATCTCCATAGTCCCACCATCTGTCATGGACTTGTAGCCCAGGACTTGGCAGCATGGGAGAAACCACCAACAGTGCAGCTGTACCATTATATTGATGATACCATGCTCATGTCTGATTCTCTTTCTGATCTAGAAGGTACAGCACCTAAACTGCTGCAACATCTACAGGAGATAGGATGGGCTGTGAAGAGCAGCAAGGTTCAGGGACCTGGTTTGTCTGTCAGATTCTTGGGGATCGTCTGGTCCAGTAAGACTAAAGTCATACCAGAGGCACTCATAGATGAAGTCCAGGCCTTTCCTATCCCTACAGCTGTGGCAGTTACAGGAATTTTTGAGTCTTCTAGGCTACTGGAGAGTGTTTATCCCACACTTGGCACAAATTCTGAAGCCCTTATACCAGTTGGTATGAAAGGGTGTCAGGTGGGACTGGGATGAGACATGTGCATCTGCCTTTACTACAGCAAAACGGGCAATCAAGGTCGTGCAGGCCTTGGGTGTGATAGACCCATCAAGGCCCTGTAAGCTGGATGTTCATGTGACTGAAGACAGTTATGCCTGGGGTCTCTGGTAATGGCTTGAACAAACTCGCCAAACTATTGGATTCTGGTTGCAACTCTGGAAAGAGGCAGAGGTATGATACAGCTTGATAGAAAAACCATTAGCTGCCATGTATCACGTCTTGATGGCTACAGAACCCATCATTTGAATGGCCCCAATAAAGGAAATAACCACCTATCCCCTCATGGGGTGGATACGAGATTGGACCCAAAAGCCAAGGAGTGGTGTGGCACAAACACCTACACTGGCCAAGTGGGGTGCATACCTACAGGAGCATAGCGCCATCTCTAGTAGCCTCTTGAGTGAAGAACTCCAATGCTTATTGGGGCCGGTGACATATACCAGTGAAAAGCAGGAAGAATTTACTTTAGAACATTGTAGCAGAGAGTACTTATCGGGAGGGAAGAGCCCCTATACCCAAAGATGCATGGTACACAGATGGCTCCAGCCATGGACAGCCCCCAAAATGGAGGGCCATAGCTTTCCATCCTAAGACTGAGACAATATGGATGGAAGATGGTCAATGGGCAGAGTGCAGGCAGTATGGCTCATAATCACCGAGGAGCCCACCCCAATAGTTGTCTGCACTGATAGCTGGGCTGTCTATCAGGGCTTGACCCTGTCGCTACCGACATGGTACCATGCCAACTGGTTGGTTGGTCACCAACACCTTTGGGGGCAAAAATTGTGGCAAGACTTATAGACCTGTAGTCAGACTAAAACAGTTACAGTATATCATGCAACAAGTTATTTGCCACTGGCATTCCCAGGAAATGATGAAACAGATTAATTGGCCCAGGTACATTGACTAGAAGGAAAGCCTGCCTCTGATGTAGCTCAATGGTTACATCAGCACTTGTTGCACATGGAGCAAAAGACAATGTGGGCTGTAGCCCATCGGTGGGGCTTGCCTATGACCTTTGAAGAAGTCAGCAGAGCCCAGCAAGAGTGCATCCTATGCTCTAAAAGGGACTTATACCGAGTTCCACAGTAACATGGGACAATAGCTAAGGGGCCGTTACCCCTATTCAGGTGGAAGACTATATTGGGCCTCTCCCTGTGTCAGAAGGGTACCAATATGCCATGACGTGTGGACAGAGCTACTGGACTTCTGGTTGGTTTTCCTATACTTTGTGCATACCAATGGATGACCAAAAGAGGCCTGGCACATCTCTTTGCAGTCTATGCCCAACCACAGGTAAATGAGAGTGATCAAGGCACCCATTTTACTGGACATTCACCACAAGAATGGGTGCAGTAATTGGGAATCAAATGGAACTTTCATGTGCCATACAATCCTACCATGGAAGGCATGATAAGGAGGTACAATGGTTTGTAAAATCTGGACTGAAGTCAGACACCAATAGTCTGTGGGGGTGGTTAGTCCACTTATGGACAGTGCTATGGTGTTTGAACAAGAAACCCTGAAAAAGAGCCCTGAGCCATGTAGACATGCTAATGCATATTGCTGCCTCCCCTATACAACTGCAAGTACAAACCAAGGAAGAATCATTGAAATCAAGGTTCGGCCACCAGAATAATATCTGTCAGCATCAACTGCACTAAACCCTGGAGACTCCACTGAGCAGATGTGGCCTTGGATATTTCGACACATGGACCAACTATGGCTGGCCATCCTGGCACCTTGGCTGGCCTACTGTGTATTCCTGGAATAACAGCAGAGTGGTCCCCAAAGATCACAGTAGTATATCCTGAATGGCCAGAAGGTGGCAGCTTCTTACCATAGAGTTTTATCATTATGGCCAGTGCATGCACCTCCAGTAGCACTACAATAGACCCCTCAGCAACTCCCATGGGGAGAGGGGTAAAGGTATGGTATACTAGACCTGGATGGGACCCCATTCTGCCACAGTCCTATCACAGGACCACTCTCTTGCATGCATCCTACTTGATGGACAATATCTGCCTATGTTGGTGTGCCTTGCCAATGGGTTTCAACCCCTGGCAAGTTCGCTATGGATTCAGTGTGATGAAAGAAAATGACAGTAGAACATTCTTGGGGTGAAAGTGTTATATCCAACTTTATTCCCACAGTGGAAGGTCAATCACTAAAATCCCATTCACTCAGACTGAGTCTGCATGCAGCAAGCCAGTCTCTGCCTCGGGGCCTCTCTGTCCGTACAGCTGTCCTCTGGGCCTCTCTGCCTCCACGGTTGTCCCACACAGCCATCCTCTGGGCCTCTGTTCTCGGCACTACCACCACTCCAGCCTCTGCTCTCCTGCAGCCATGCCACTGTGTTGCTCAGAGCACTGGGCAGAGCTCCTTATATAGAGTCAACAGCAATGTATTGCCCACACGTGTGCAGTGAGCTAGTCAACCAGGGCCAGGTGAGAACCCTGGCCACAGGAACTCTCATTATCCACACTCCACCCCTCCAGCGTTCTCTTCTCTCAATCTATGTGCCCTCAGTCCTCTGCAATGGTACCCTGTGCAAGGAAGATAGAACAGTGTTCTCCAACCTCTCCAGCAAAAAGTCTTGCAGACACACGCCAATCTTGTTGCTCTGTCTCTGACGTCTGCCTCTTTGGTCTTAATGGCTTGAACTGCTGCTCCAGTTTCAGTTGTTGCCATAGTTCTAGTAAGACACTATTTGACTTCCTGTCTAATTTCCTTCCATCTGCTCCTGCCTGTATTAAATCAACCCACATCTGGGTCCTTGTAACCTTCATGGGGCCCCTTAAATTCTTCTTTTGAGTATAAGACCTTATTTCTTTCCATGTTCTCCTTGCTTCAGCCTCTCCTAGTCT
Source organism: Smutsia gigantea (assembly GCA_032199065.1). Classification (NCBI taxonomy): domain Eukaryota; kingdom Metazoa; phylum Chordata; class Mammalia; order Pholidota; family Manidae; genus Smutsia; species Smutsia gigantea. Next base: position 159,004 of record JAVSCE010021705.1, on the reverse strand, counting down.
GCTACCGTACGTGTCACCTCACTTATGGGCTGCCCTAAGTGAAGGGAAAGAATGGCCACTAGAGACCCAGAGAGGATGTGGGAGCCATTTGAAGCACAATATTTCTCATCCTAGTTGTGAAAATCTCTTCATCTGGGCCATAATTTTCTGGACTATAGATGGCATTTCTTATGCCTAGCTCTTGTAACACCTGCTGGAGCTCAGCATACATCTGCCATCTAACAGGAGAGGATGGTAGATCACCCTGATTGGGCCACACAGCACTAAGTGCAGCCATAAGCCAATCGAGGAGGGAGTGATTCCCTGGGGTCTGATGTGCATTTTGTAATCGCTGTCTCAAGGCAGGCTGCACTGTCAGGGAAGCCATATTTCCCATCTCTGATCCCAACAGAACAATTCCATCCACTGCTAAGTCCCCACAGATGCAGGAGCCAAGCTGATACTGACTCCGAGGGCTTCTGCCTAAACCAGGAGCCCCAATCCACCAGCTCAGCCTGAGTATAGGGGCAGACCATAGAGTGCTCCACGACCTGGGGAGGGGGCTGCTCCTCTCCTTGGGGAGCTCTTGGTTGCTGGGTCTTTATTTTTTTACAACCAGTGGGCGTGCTTTCAATACAGAAGGGATCAGTGCCTCTGGCACCACCCCTTCATCCTTCCCCAGCTCCTCCATTTCCAGGGCTGATGGCACCTATCTCTCTCCACCGCTGAGTGCCTCCTCTGCTACAACCTTTATCTTTTCTACCGTGCCTCGCAGCAATGCTAGCTCAGTCTTCAGCAGCTCTCTTACCTTCACCTCAATGCTTCGCAGCTGGCGTTCTTGTGCCACCTCCACTTGTGCTTCCCTCAGGAGTTTGTCTTTTCCCTTGATGGCCTTTTCCTCCTTCAGAGCACCTGGAAGCACTGCTGTCTCATTCTGTAAGGAATAGTTTACCTCTTCAATGACACCTTGCTGCCAGCATTCTCGTGCTGCCTCCTCTTATATCAATGCCATTTTCTTCTTGAGGGAATCCACAGAAGTTTGCAGCTCGCGTTCCTGTGCCACCATTTCTTGGGTATTTTTCAGGAGCATATCCTTCTCTTCTGTAGACTTTTTTAATACTGTGAGAAGCAGCCAACCCACAGTCCCCACTGCCTCACAAGTAGTCTGTCTCTCAAAAGACCTACTTCCTATACCAAGGGCTATCCCTACTGCCTCAGGTATCACCTCCACTTGCTTCCAGTCCTGGGTGGGGCCCAGTCCTCTAGGAGGCAAACCACCTCAGACCACATACCCATTGGGGGACAATCCACTGCCTCTCCATTCATAGGGTGAGCCTGCTGAAGCACCCCTCACATAAGGGCACCCTTTCTCCTTGGTCAGCAATGATGCCTGCTGACTTTGCCAATTGTTTTGCCAATGGGTTTCAGCCCCCAGCAAGCTCACTATGGATTCAATGTGACCAAAGAAAATGACAGTAGAACGTTCTTGGGGTGAAAGGGTTATACCCAACTTTATTCCCACAGTGGCAGGTTAACACTAAAATCCCATTCACTCAGAGTGAGTATGCATGCAGCAAGCTGGTCTCTGCCTCAGGGCCTCTGTCCGCACAGCCACCCTCTGGGCCTCTTTGCCTGACAGTCATCCCACACAGCCATCCTCTGGGTCTCTCTGCCTGTACAGTCATCCTGCACAGCCGTCCTCTGGGCCTCTATCCTCTGCTCTGCTCTCCTGCAGCCTTGCAGCCGTGCCATTGTGTCGCCCAGAGCACTGGGTGGAGCTCCTTATATAGAGTCAATAGCAATGTATTGCCCACACATATGCAGTGAGCTAGTCAACCAGGGCCAGGTGAGAATCCTGGCCACAGGAACTCTCATTTTATCCACATGGTGTCTTATTGCCCTTAAGGTCTTTGGGCACATACCCTAGCAAAAAAATCTGCTACTTGCTGGGATACATGGAGCTCCCTATCAGTAACACAACTGTGAGTCATGAACACATCTGAGTAGAACTGGTTTTGAATATAGCTGAAATAACCTCCTCATGCTTGAGGATTATTATAATTTCTGTTACCTGTATCAAAATCTTATATCTTAATTTTTGTTATTATCTCTATGTTGTTGTTATCCTCTACTGCTGTTGTGGAATCTGGTTACAATGCTCCAGCTTTCTGGCACAGGGACCATTGTGGAAGATTGAGAGCATGCAGATTGTGAGGCAAGAAACCTGGAGGGGTGTAGTATGGATAAAGTGAAGGTTCCTATGGCCAGGATCCTCACCTGAACTTAAACTACTTGATGATGTAACTGGCCTGCTGCTAGGCTACTGCTTCCACACCCATAGGCAATAAGCTATTTTTGACTGAGTTAGTACATAAAGAGCTCCACCCAGTGCTCTGGGCAGAGGCAGACACAAGGAGGATTACAGTCCTGCAGACTGTTGGATGCAGATGTAATTCTAGTGCTCAACCTATCACTGGGAGAACAAGCCAGGTAATAAATCCTTTCAACCCAACAATGTTCCATTGTCATTCCTCAGTCTCACTGAATCCATAGTGAACTTGTCTGGGGCTGACCCATTGGCAAGATATTTGGCTAGCCCAAAGACAGCAAGAAAATACCTCCTTTTAGGAAGGCAGCAAAAGAGACTCAGGAAAGTAGATAAGGTGTGGAAGAGGGAGATTGGAAAACCATTGGTAATAAATAGGTTGGCAGTTATTCCTACCTCAAGTACTGGCCTTAGCAGAGTTGCTCTAATTACTGGGATGATTTACTTACGTCTAACCCAGAAGTTCCCAAAGTTAGAGGCACATTAGAAACACCTGGATCACTCTAGACTCTAACATTGCTGCCTGCCTCCCACGCCTACATTCTGACTTAAGCACGAGCATGTTAGCAAGTTCCCCAGATGGTTCTAATGTTCAGCAAAGCTTGAGAACCACTACTCAGGTTCTACGCAACGTCCTCATTTGGTATGTTATTCCTTCACTGGTTCAGGAACAGCGTTGTCAGCATCAGGTTGGAAATGCAGAATATTGGCCCCACCCCAGACCTTCTGAAGCAGCCTACCTATAACACAATCCCCATGCAGTTCTAATGTACATGAAAGTGCCAATAACATGGGGTTAGAGATCATTTATCTTATTTAAGGGGTGAGAAAGAGGAATTTCAAGGCAACCATTTCTAACACTGTTTCATCTTTTCTGACATGAGTGACACTGAGAAACAGGAATCTGAAAAACTGGTAATACCCATTTCCCAGTGTAAGTTTGTCTCTACTCTGCCATGAAGTTTAAAACCTATAGCTAATTGCAAGAGCCAATTCAATTTAAGTTGATTTTTATTTACTTCCATTATTTAGGAACAGAGGAAAAGGATGATCCTAGCAATTACCACCTGTTGAATATTAGCATCAGTATCAGTTCATTTCAGGAAGTCTAAACGCCACCACACTCCATCCACTGGCTAGAGATTACTGGCTTCCACATTCTTTTTTATAATAGCCAGAGTTGTCCTGAATAATTCCACCTGTCATAGAGATAAATTAAAGATTCAAATATATAAAACAGACTAGTACCTCATCTAGGAAAGCAGTTACATGTCCAAGAGCTGAGGCAGGTAACACCCCAAATAAAACCGCTTGAGAGAAACCATTTACTCCAATGCTTTCAGTAATCTTCTTGGCAACATAGACAAGCTTATGTTTGGCATCTCTTGGAATCTGAAACACGAGCAAGATAATTAGTTTCAGTTCACATGTAGTTTCCATACTAACAAGCAGGATTTACTCTAACTTATAGATGGATCGCTAGCTGAAGAAACAAAATCTGGCATCTTGCCTACCGTTACAAATAAGGTTGTTCCATTGGTTTTCCCTATTCTGAAAAGTGTATAGTTTTCTTTGTTCTTTTATAATACTAATTTCACAGCATTACTGATGTGGAAGTATCACCTTTAAAGGTCATGTCAATTAAGTGAGATCTCATAATTAAAAACAAATATAAGGAGCACTTAGGATGTTTCTATCTTAGCAAAGGTTATTCTTTTTAAATAATCATTTCTTGTTTGCAAATAAGCCAAACTGAGGTAAAGACCAGGCATAAGAGTTTAATTTGTATTTTTATCGTCAAGTCAAAGAATATAAGTATTTGATCAAGATATTCTAACATTTCCATAACCACTGAGTCATTTCTTCAGGTATAATGATTAACTTGGGTAAAACTAGAGTTGGGTTCTATCTCCCTGTTTACTCAAACTTTTTAAAGCATTAGTTACAATAAGGAAAACAGCAAAACAAAAAAATTAAAAAACCCACCAAACCCTAAAGCAAGCTCCTGTATTCTCTTTCTTCTCTGGGATTCCATTTCCCAACTACTATAATGTCCACAGCTAGTGATGATGACACTTCACAACATTACACTGAGGCAATATACAGCCCTCAATTTTGCTCCAAGTTTTTCACACTAGAAACATGTTAAAGACAAATGCTAACTTGCAGGCGGTAAGTTAATGTTAAAGTGGATGAGCAGTTTCATTGAAGGAGAAGAAAAGTGGAGAGGGAAAGGAAGAAGAAAAAGAGGAAAGGAGGAAAGGACTGCCTCCATATGCTAACACCATATGGGCGGATTGCCTGGCAAACTTTTATAAGGACTAAGTATTTTTCCCTTGGGATTAAGTGTGGTTGACAGGCAGTCAGACTGGGCACATGACAAGTTACCTGGGCTCTGCCAAACACTTTTTTTTAAGTATTTGTCTGCAGAGTGACCGACCCTAGGGACACTTAAACGGAAGTTATCTGGCCGAGAACCCACCTTGGACCTAACGCCCAGGCAGCTGAAAGAAACGTAGCTTTCCCTGCTTTGTCTGGGTGCAGTAGGCTCAAAAGCTGACCTTTTAGAAAACTAACCTTCAGCCGCTTAACTACAGAGTGGAAGCACCTGGAGGATTCTGCAGGCTCCAAGGCTGGAACTTCAAAGTTTTTTAAGTGCCAGAGTGCGTGCCCCACGGGGCACAAGGAGCCGCGACAGCCCTGTTCCGCTCCCACAGCCCAGTATCCGTTATGCTGGGCGGGCAGCGTGGTCGGGTCCCCTTGCCTGTGGTCCCTTACCTCTCGGGAGGCCGAGAGCCGCCCGGTGGCTATGCTGAACACAAGGCGGACGGGGCTGGGGCTCTCCAGAAATTCCCCCAGGACCTGCCGGTTGTCCTCGCTTTCCAAATGCTGGCTCCATTTCTCCGCCGGGAGCCCCAGCATCTGCTCCAGGCGGCCGCCAAGCAAGCGCACCCGCGCGTCCTGGACGAAACTCTGCGCTCTCCGAGCCGCTGCCGCCGCCTCCTCTTCCTCCTCCTCCAGCTCCACCAAGCTTTCCGACTCCAGGCCGGTGCCCGGGGCTAGGGAAGCGGTGGGGACTTTCTGGAAGCCTCGTGCCTCCGGGGCTGCCATCGGGCACTGCCGAGGGGACGCGGGGATGGCCAGCTCCAGGGGCGCGCCCTGCCCAGTCCCGGGTGGGCGAAGACACCCGCTCCGCACACGCGCCCTGGGAGACGCCCACCTCCTCCTCGATTGCCGGAAACGCTGCCCCTGGCCCTACACCTGCAACTACTTGGCAGCTGGCGTTGCGCGCAGTACGAGCCCAGCGGACCGAGGAGGGAGCCCAGGAAGAGCTGCGCGTCCCGTCTCCCGGTGAACGGCGGCCGCGCCCCAGCCCATTGGGGGCGGAGAACTGCCTTCCGGCTCTCGCGGCCCGAGAGGGGTGTGCCCTCGGCTGGTCAGAGCCAGTCGGTGGACGCCCTTCCCTGCCCTCAGGCTCTTTGGCCGGACACCTCCGTGGGGTTCCCGGGAGGGACAATAACAGCTCAGCGCTGATTAACTGCTGTGGTTTAGTGTTTTTTTGTGTCCAGCTCGGTGCTAAATCCTCCATCTCGGTTCTTATCCCTAGAAAGGCAGGGTTCCGACGGTCAGCTTATTTCATGGGCAAGGGAACTAAGTCACAAAGTGGGTAAGCAACAAGAAGGTGGAACCCGAATTCAGGCCCAGCGCTGTGGGCCTGTATTCCCTTGCTGAAGTTTGTCCGAATATTACCGGAAAAGAGCCAGCCCGGCAATTCCACTTCCCAGTTGTGAACATCCAAGATCTAGGTATTCAAAGTCCTGATTCTCATCCTTACCTACTGGGACGTTAATATGCCCAGTGAGACAATGCTTAGCGCTCTTTGTAAAGTACAAAGTGTGTGAAAATATGTAGTAGTCTTCTCGTTCGATCTAAGAAGAAAAGGTCAAGGGCGAAAAGCTCCAAATTAAAAACAGTCTCGATAATATTACAATGGGATTTCAATAGGGTCTATTAATGATATTTGTTGAGACGGTTACGGAAATTCCAATATCTGAAGTAGCCAGAATTCTGAGGGGGTCCTCGAACTAAACTTTTTCAAGTCTGTCCCCTTTGTTCATATCAAAATAAAAAATTCAACCCCCATCCCTCCCACAGGAGCTATGTATGGAGTGTTGCCCTAGGTAATCCATTACATAACTGATTATTGATGAAAAGGCGTTTCCAGCAATATTTGGGGCTTCAACAGTTTTTCTTTTCAGGACATTAATTTTCTCTGATAACCACCTATAAGCTTTTCTACTTGTATGATCAGAATCTTGAATTAACACTGGCTTCGGGAAAACTATTATAATGACTTCAGGCTTCAAGCCTGCTTTGTATGGCCCACGGCAATCCTTGGGGCTCCAGTGGCTAGTCTGTAAGTCTGAGAACTGCTGCAAACACCTTAAAATGCTTCTTAGTCTCCTCTCACCCCTATATTCCAGCTTTGAATTCCCCTACCTCAAAGAAACAGAAACTCTGTGTATTAGAGTTAAATTAAATTGACAGTGAAAACCACTTTCAGATTCAGCAGAAAAAGATCAAATGTTAAAGTGCAAATTTAAAAAAGTTAAATATGTAACTCAAAATATAGAATGAAGACATGTTAAAGATTAATTCAACTTATCACTGAGGAAACCAATGAAATAGTGAAGTTGCTTCCAAGGAGAATTAGAGAATGAGATTTCTAGTCTTCAGTGGAGAGACCTGTTGGAATAAAATTGCTAGGATAGCTACAATACTCCTTAATGACTTCTAGGGCACTATGATTTTAACTTTTGGTTTTTTTTAATAATTTGTATTTCAGAAATAATTACATCTGTAATGAATGAAAATCTATAAAATTACAACTTCATAGAGCTTGCATCTGTAAATCAAGAGTAGATAATGAGTCAAAAGTACATTTCCCTAGGTAATTAAGTAATCCTTTGGAGGCCCAGTTAAACGATGTTCCAATATGACAGTGAAAAGACAGCTGTCTTTCCTTTACCTTATTCCCAATTTTGGATAATTTTTCTTAATAATAATAGCTAACGTATCAAGTACCAACCAATCTAGGGTCGTACTATGCTGAGTTCATTTATTTGCTCCATGAATATTTATTGAATGCCAACTAAGTGCCAAGATCTATTCTAGGTGCTGGAAGTATAAGAGACTAAGTTCCTAGACTATTATTGCTGGTATAAATTAGATTTAAATTGGCTAGTCTGGAGCTATACCAACTGGGTTTGCCTTCCAGTTCTGCAAGGAACTAAATGTGTGATCTTGGCCAGCTACTTACCTTCTAGGTACCTCAGTTTCCTCATCTAAGATAGGAATAATGAAATGGCTGGCCTAATTATTTTTCAGTAAATATTCTCTCTCCCCTTTAATGATGAGTACACTTTTCTATTCAATTGCAGTTGTACTTGGTCATACGACTTTTGTCAGTGGGATGTTAGCAGACAGACACAAACAGAGGCTTGAAATATCTTTGCGGTAGGGTTTCCCTTCTAGTGCCTCTGCCATTGTCATGAGAGCATCCCCAGCTAGTGTGCTGGTGCAAGGAACCAACTTCAACTCAACTTGTAGCTCAGAGGCAAGTCCAGCTGAACCTTGTCTAGATTAATCTACCCTCAGTCAATCCAAAGATGCAGGAACAACAATAAATGGTTGTTTTAATAATAAATAAATAATTGTTTTAAGCCTTAAAATTGTGGTGAGGTTTGTTACGCAGCAATAGCATGACAATAGTCAGAGGGTTGCTGTGAGAATTCAGTTTAAATATGTAGAAAGCACAAACAGGACAGTGCCTGGCATGTCTGAGCACAGTAAAGGGTTTATTATTAGTTAGTGAGTGGAAAACATGAGAAATCTAAACAAAGATATCATGTTTATTATCTCAGATGATGATAAGTTCTAAGAAGAAAAGCAAAGGAGAGAAAGAGTTGGGAAAGGGTATTAATTAGTCTCAGTATTCAAGAAAGGCTCATTTTTGAGCAGAAATCTAAGTGAGAGAGTTAAGCCATAGATTCTTGGGAGAATATTCCAGGCAGGGGAAAGGCCAAATAGACCCAATGAGAGGATGCTTGTTTTTTGGAGAAACAGCAAGGTCAGTAAAAAGGAGAACAGTAGGAGATGAGGACAAAGAAAAAAACCAAATCGTGTAGGGTTATGGTAGTATGGGTTTTCTTAAAACAAGATGGTGTGACAGAACTGCTAACTGTCCCTTTGTGTCACCCTTTACTCCTCCAGATAATAGTATACTCACCCCATTTCAAGTTTTAATGGGACTCATGGTCACCCAGCTGGAAATTTCATTTCCTAGTTTCTCTTATAATAGAAAGTGAAAGTGATGAGGTACAATTCGTATGTCAAGTTCTTAAAAAGAATCTGCCAGCCCTCCATTTCTTCTTGTCTTTCCAACTGACTAGCTAGTATGAACATGGTATGATGAGCCATATTCAATCATGCAAATGACCTGTAAACATATGATAAGATGCTCAATTTCCCTCATGAAAGAAAAATACAAATTCAAACTATAGTACCGTACTATCTTTTTACTTATTAGCTTTAGGACTGATATCATATTCTTGGCATGGCTAGGGAAACAGGCATACATATACATTACTGCTGGGAACTGAAAAATGATACAACCCCAGGAAATAAGTCAATTTCTAGAAAATTTACATATGTATTTGCCCTTTGACCCAGTGATCTTTTTTCTAAGAGTCTATACAAAAGGCTAGTTACTGAAGTATTATTAAGAGCAGAAGACTGGGAACAACCCAAATGGAGACTGGTTGAATAAACTATGTAATATTCAAACAATGGAGTAATATGCAGCTACAAAAAAGAATGAGGAATACCTCTATATACTTCAGTGGAATGACTTCCAAGATACATTTTCAAGTGAAAATGAAAGAAAGAGAAAAATGCATATATTATGTTACCAATTCATCTATGAAATCAGCAAGGATGTACACACAGAGTACTGTTCATATTAAAATATAAATACTGCAATGGAAGAATAAGCCAAAAACTTTAAAGAGTTCACACATGAGGAAGTGTAGACAAAATAATGACAGAAGCTAGACTTCTGAAAATATACATCATTTTCTATAGCTGACATAGGAATTAAGTAAATATTTTACAATAAAAAATAAATTTAAACTTTAAAAATATCTCTAAAAATAAAAAGCAAAATGAACTGAATGAACTTACCTGTATATTGAATTACTGACTTAACCATATAGAGAGGAACTATTTCAAGTGATTTTAAAATAGCAATTAGTATATCCCTCAAGAGATATAACCTAAGCAGAAAAAGAACTGCACAAAATAAAATAAAAATAATATAAGCAAGTAATTTTAAATTGTTTTCAGTGATTACAGTTTGCAATAATGATAGTGGTATTATTGTAGCACTGACTATGTACTGAGAAAAGAAAGCTAAAATAGGTTAGATTCTTTGCTAAATAGACTGAGGCTCTTGTGAGATTTGCATGCCAGGTCATTGGTAAGAGAGAGCTCTCAGTCTATACACAAGTCTGTCTCTGTGAAGATAAAAAATATCTGTAACGGACTGAAGGAAGCAGGACTGGGCAAAGGGAAAAGCTGGCTTGTCAGATGTCAGGCAGTTGCAAGAGAAGTCTTGGTTGATCTCACTGGGAGCTCTTAAGCTACCACAGTCCTTTAGAGATGTCCCAAACTGAGTCAAGAGAACCACACCTTTGTAGTCCCATACTACATACGGGAGGAGGGATAGCCTTGACCAAGGCAGTATCCTTTGGCTGAAGGCAATACCCAGACTGGACTCTGTATGAGGCATCAGCAGGCAACATTTCCAGCAGATGGGGGAAGGAGTACCTTGTTCCTGAAGGGGGAGATCTGGGCACCATCTACTACAAAAGTAAATGAATGCTTACACTGGTGTCACCAGGAACCAGGAGTTTGGGCATAAGGTTAATAAAGATAAGATGAGGTTAAGTAAAAACCACTGAGACTTGTATTTTGAAATTAAAATTTCAATATAATAAACTCACAATCCATTTTATCTTTAATAAAATATTCCCTACTTAGCTTTGCTCATTGAAAAGGGTTTGAAATTAGAAGTAACCTTTGCAACGAGCGTCCCTGGTCTTAGCTGTTGGTCTCTAAATACCATTCCCCAATTAAATAAACAAAGAAACTTTGAGAAATGGCTGATTCCTGCTGTGGGGGAGAAAAAGTACATGTTGGGCTTGAAACAATTTACAAAAGCAGAAAGCAGAGAGGAGATCAAATACTCACGATAATGTGTCAAAAACTTTCGGGAGCCAATTTGAAGAAGCTTCCACCTTAAATCTGAGCTTCAGTAAGCATAAAAACTGCAACGACCTGAAATGCTTCAAATATATGTCTGACTCTGAATGTGTAGTGGAAGGATCATGCTTCCAACTTCTGCTTAAGTTATAAAAACTTGAGAAGAGCTTTGCTTACTCCAACAGTAACAAAAATTGCAAGGAATCTGTGAAATCACAGCTTTATTTGAACACATTAGGGACCTGAGATTGTAGGGCCATGAATTACTCTGAAGCCTCTGAAAACACAGGACATGAGCACTTGATTAACTAGAGAAGATACCACTAGACACTGGCAAGAAACATTTAGTTAAAATTTTTAACAAATTGCTATCAATAGTGTGATCTATTTACAAAGGAGGATTTGTACTCACTCACAAGTTCTTTTCCACAGACATGATAGGGTTTTCTCACTAAAAAGTTTGGAGACAGTCCTGACAAAACCTTCACTGTAGTTCAGGCCTGGGAAGGGATCTTTCTTCCCTGTCCTGTGGTAGTTTTTAACACTCTTTCCCTCCAGAAGAAAATCATATTGCAATATATAAATGCATCAAATCAACATGTTGTACACCTTACACTTACTCATGTTATATGTTAATTACATCTCAATTTTTTAAAAATGGAAAATATTCTCTTTTGACTCTATATAAATAAATAAATAAATAAATACATTCATCAACACTCCTTCCCTCCGAAAGATAGAGCCCAATTCCCTCCTTGAGGGTAAGGCTGGATGTAGTGACTCTTCTAATGAATAGAATATTCCAGAAGTGACAAAGAGTGACTAGGTCATAAAGGACACAACAGCTTCCTTCTTCTCTCTCTAGGGTCAAAACTCACACTGGGGTAATTTAACAGCCATTATGTAAGGACCCTCAAGTGGTCTATGGAGATGCCCTCCTTCTAACAGCCATGTAAGTGATCCGCCTTGGAAGCGAATCATACAGCCCCAAACCTTCAGGTGACACTAGTCGCAGCCAGCATCCTAACTGTAATCACAATGACTCTGAAGAAGAACCAGCCAACTAAGTTGCTCCAAAATTAATGACCCATACAAACTGTGAGATTCCTATGGGAATCCTAAGGGGAGTGAGAAAAACGTATTAGAAACTGAAGGAAGGGAGATTCTTGTCATGATAGCAGCAAATTGTTCAGCGGCACTGATTAGCGGTACTAATATAAAAAGTAGAGAATATACCTAATGACCTGGGTGATTTAGCTGAGGGAATTTCCTGGCAAACTTACAGAAGGTGCTGCTTGGTTTCTTCTTCCCACCTATGGAGAAATGTAAAAGGATGAAGACAGGCTAAAGGTAAGACTATTAAATAAAATCAAGTCAGGACTAGTTGGTTTTGAAAATTCCCAGCCTTTCTAGGTGGCATACAATGCTCAAATTAAGAAACGGCAAAATCAAATCCAACGCACTCCCAGAAATACATGACTAAAGATGAATCTGAAGGCATGACTTTAAAATAGTTTGTTAAGACCTATTAACAGAAAGATCAAAGGTAGTGCCTTCATCAAACCAAAGGCCCTCTAAAAAAGTTAAGGGTGTTGCTCATAGATCCTCTCAGTCAAACAGCAGCACCCTTTTTAAAGGTTTTCTTAAGAGGATTTTGTCTTTCACCATAAGGCCAAGGCAGAGAAGGGTTTACTGCAAAGAGTTTTTAGGTGTATTTATTTAATGGAATGTATCTCGATAAAATATGTCTAATATTCCTATGGACAAAAGCCTTTACCTACTAGTGGAAGGGCAACGGTATTTGTTGCCACTGGTGAAAGTCAACTGCAGCTGGGACAAGGGAACAGAAGAAAAATAATCTTCTATCCTGGGGAAGGGATAAATACATGCAGGGCCCAGATTTACAGTGTGGGAGGAACAGGATTACTGTGATTCTTCCACCCCTGAAAGCCAGGGACACTATGCCTACCATAGACTGAAGCTTACTTAGAACACCAGAGAACCCCTCTCACCATGCAGGCTAACAAGCATCAAGTAAGCACCAGTGGTCTCCGGGAAGATGGCCAGGGGCATAGAGAAAAACTCACTGACACCTGGCACAATGGAAAGACCTAAAACTAAGGGTGGAGCAGACACAGAAAAATATTCTCTTGCAAACCAGCCCCACCCTAAACACAAACTGATGTTATAGGAATTTGAAGCTTGGGGTGCCCTAAGGATAACCATGGCGACAGTGAATCCCAAACCCAGGGCAATTCTCAACTACATGGACTCAGTAACTTCCCTCCCCATGAGAGTTAGCAGAAGGAAAGGCATTTCCATTTCCAGGTATAAATACTATTTATCTCAGTCTCCACTGTTCTACACAGGATGTTTGGCTTTCAAAAAATTACGAGGCCCACAAAAACAAACAATGCTTAACTAATTAAGATCCATGTCCAGCCTCTTCTGAAGGATACGGTCACTAGGACGACCTGAGTAAAATCTGTGTTCTCTTGGTGAGGAAGAAGGGGAAAAAGTGTCCATTTGGTGGTTAACCAAGAGAAGTACTGGAGGTGTTTTTTCTTAGCTGCCACTAACACATATCACATCATGGGAAATATCACTTTATAGTAACACTCCCATGAATTACAGAGACTATTGTTTTTTTTAAAGTGTGGCTAAATATTAAAAGAACTTTGTTCTTGGAGAAGACTGACTGAGGCCAACTTAAGATTTTGGAATGAGAAATAGAAAAATAGAGTAAAACTGAAAACCTGTGGGATTTGATGAATTACAAAATATGGACTTTCATAGATATCAAGGCACAGAAACAAATGGATGAAGGACAAGATGAACAGGGAGCTGCTGTTCAGGGCATCAGACATGTGACATGGTCAAGGGTGGCGGCAGAGAAGGGTGATATGCCAGTAAAGAGACAAATGCAAATCATAGGCCCAAAAGTCAACTTATAAGGTCAAGACCATTCAAAGCAGGCATAAAACAATAGTAAGGTTATATTTTCTTAGCACTGTTGGTTTTGATTAAAAAAACAAAAATAAAAAATCTTAAAGCATCTTTGCAGAGTATAAATATGAATTTAAGAGTTAAAGGGGTCAATGCAGTAGAAAACTGATGGATTTTCAGGAAAGACTTTCATATTTAAGGAGAACATACTGAGGCATACTGGAAATGACTGACAAAAGCATGCTAACTAGCTAGCAAACAATAAACATAAGACTCAGGAGAGGCATTCTTCACCCAGTCCTTGGTGGGATCTCTTCCTGTACCAGTATAACCCACTCTACTTTGCAGTATCGTTATTTGTGCAGCTTTCTTATTTTGTCTTATTAGTAACAAAGCCCTTGGAAGACAGGCTTTATCACGGACTGTGTCATTTATTTTTTATCTTTTGCATTTACCATAAACCCTCTGGCATAACCTATTGTTTTACCATAAACCTATTGTTTAAATATTTGTTAAATGAAACAAGTGTTAAAAAAATATATATGGCCAGCCAGGAAGGGACTTCTGTTACTTAAGAAATTTTAGTTAGGATAAAGTTAGAGCCTCTGAAGGAAGGGAGTGGGGGAGAATCTGTACAAAAAGATTAAGTTGTAGGTGATAGGAATGAGAAAAAAGCTTTATTTTAAGAGCATTAGTTCCAGAACAGGAATAAATTTTAGAGATTAAATAAATTCATCAGAATACTATGAAAGGGAGGTAAGTTGTAGAGAGTATAAGCACAATTATTTCTTACTATCTCCTAAATTGAATTAAACATTATTATTTCTATTCCTGTTTGTTAGGCCTTTCCTAGAAACCAGAAATGAGGAGAAAGCCCAGAGAAAGTGCCCAGAGTTGGGCACAGGTGGGAATTCAGTGAGGATCAGTGATCCCTCCGTGCGCTGGAGGCAGCACACAAACATGTCATTAGGCCTTACGATTGTCTAGTGCTTAGCAGTTCCTGAAGCCCGGTCACATGTGGTATCTTATTCAGCAGAAAGAGATTTAAGGAGGAGAGCAGTGTGCTTAGGTCAGGTAAATCTCCCTTTTTCTTTTAAATTTACATGGCTGGTGTACCCTCTGCCACACCTCGAAGACTTCTTTCTAAACCAGTAAAAATTTGCATTCTTGCTTTTCTCCCCAAATATATATTTATTTTCCTAATATGCTGGTAGTGAATTGTTCCAGGATATAGACTAACACATATGACTAGAATACTTCCAAGTCTCCAGGAATTAGCATACCTTCTTTAAAAGATGCAATTCTACCAGTACCAAGAAGAACCCCCACCACCACCACTCCCCTTCCCCAGCAATTCCATTCCCTTACAATAAGGGTACTCCTTCCTCTTTCTGACACCCAGCAAGGGTTGCTTGGGCTGGAAAAGGTTTGAGTTAATAAAGCACTGTTTCAGTTCACACCAACAGTTGTTCTACAGCTACCGAAGCCCTTCACTCCCCATGTAAACAGAGGATGCAAATAGAGTAATCCACTGGGAACCTTAGTAGTCCTGTCCCTGAAATGGTCAACAAAACAGCAATTGGCAAGATCAAGTCCTTGGAGAACAAAGGGGATTAATGGAAGTAGAAGGGAAATAATAAACATAGCCGAAAGTGTATTTCATCAATTCTGTAATGCACATTTTTTCACATTTTAACATCTCAGAAGTTGGGGTGGGCCTTGCATTTGTGATATGCAGAGAGGCATGTCTACTGAAATTATTATTGCCCATATAGCTGCAGCAAAACTTGCAAAATGGGGTATTATCAGCATAGAAGAAAGGCCTGGAGATAATCGTGGAGCATTCTTTTAAGAAAAGCTGCATCATTAATACTCTTAATGGAACATAATATGATACTGGTTGAAAACTGATGATTGATGATATATTATCCATTGCTGTGTAACAACTCCCCAAAGGTAGCAGCTTAAACAACAAACATTTGTAGGCTCACAGTTTCTGTTGGTCAAGACTCTGGGAGAGACTGAGGGGGGCGCCCTCACTCAGACTCTCTGATGAGGTTGTAGTCCAGATGCTGTCTGGCTCTGCAGTCATCTGAAGCCTTCAGATAAGGTTGTAGTGCAGGTGACTGGGCTGGAAGATCCACTTCAAGCTCCCTTAGGTGACAATTGTCCAGAAGTCTTAGTTCCTTATCAGGTGGGCCTCTCCACAGTGTCGCTTACAACATGGCAGCTGGCTTCCCCTACAGTGAATATTACAAGAGAACTAAGAAAGAAGTCATGGTGACTTTTTATATCCTAGTCTCTGAAGATGCACATACACACTGACTTCACATCCACTTTATTCTACACATGAGAAGCAAGTCACTAAGTCCAATCCACACTCAAAGGGAGGAGAATTAAGTGTCACCTATTAAAAGGAGTATCAAGCAATTTATGGACATATTTTTTAAACTACCACTCTTGAGCAAAAACGTGATTGAAAAGTTAGTCACTGAATATGAAAAAACTATTTCATGTATATTGTTTATGTAATACAGGAGTGATATATGAGAGAATATCTGTTTAAAAGTCTAATAAAGCTCTTTCATAAGTGCTAAAACTTTTAAGTGAGTGATACTAAGGCATTCTGTTATAGTGTAATTGGAAGGGTTTTTGAAGTGGTATATAAATTTATATATATATAAAATAACCAATCATGTCTTAGATTCAACAATAGTTTGTAGGCTTTTAAAAATCACAGAAGATAAAATTTAGGAAGCAATCACCATGGCTGATTTAACAAACCACCTGTAATAGTTAATCCTCCTTCTTCTAATTCACCTTTTAAAATTGCTGAAGACATCATCACCTGCTGCAGCTGTATCTTACACAAAATTTTCAGGAATTTTTTAAATCAGGCCTATCTTTAAGTGAAATGACTTTCCCACTTGCATTTTCCTCTGATTTTTATGTGTCTTAATAAAATGTTAATGAAACTGCTCAGGATTTTTCATAAATTTTCTCAGCAATTAAAGGGTTGGTCAAGGAATTTTTCTATCCATACATTGAAAGTTTGGCGTATAAGCCCAAATGTCTGGGGTTCATTCACATTTAGCTGGGACATGAATACAGCCAACTGGTTATTAAAATATTGAGATAATACTATACCAGGAGGTAAATAGCTTTTCTGGTTCCTGATACCCTTACCACCCCATGACCTCCCCAGGATCCAGCAACTAAAAGTGCAATGCCTGGCACCAGTGGGGTACAATGAGCATGGGGCGGGGTATGGGGTGTGGGGGTAGAGGGAAAGAGAGAGGCTCTGGGACAGTCCTCCATTCTGTGCCTCGCATCCTTGATTGATGGATGTTGTGCAGTGTCTGTTTAAAATATTTTGACTGAAACCCCTGTATCCATGATAATGAGAACTGTAATTACTTTTATATTCTTTGGCTTAAGGGGATTAACTGAACTTGGAATAGAGTAACTCAGCTTGACATCTAAATATGTCTAAATTTTCATTGGGTGTTGTAGATTCTTGAGAATATAGCAGTGTCCTCCAGATTCACAGGCTGGAGGTATTTTAGACCAAGTGATAGCTCAGCTACAAAAAAAATTAAAGAGGTAGAGTTATTTGATGTTTTTAAAGATCATAATTATTTTGGGACTATTCTGAATAATGCCAGAGTTAAAAGACATGTTTTTCTTAGTAAGAGACATAAATCTGTTAATATTTCCATTAGAAGAAAATGTATAAACTGAAGAAAAAGATATTCTTAAAATTTGAATACATCCTCTGGTTATTATCACCTCTTTTCTCATAGTATTAATTCTTCAGAGAATTTGTCAAGAACATGGATTCAAGTAAGGATAATATTTAAAAGATAATATTTTTAAAATATTTTCTAAACAAGGTACCACTTCATCTAAAAATACAGAACAGTATGTTCTGCATCTTATATATCTGCAAAATGATCAATTAATAAAATTCTTTGGTAAGTTCATGCTTTTATGCATTTCCTTTTTTAATGTCAAACTCTACATTTATAATTTGACACAAGAACAAAAGTACTCCCAGTTACTTACAGAACTGGTGAGCATACTTAACTGGAAAGTTGGTATCACTAGTATTTTGAAACATAAACAAGAAAACAAGAGAACTAAGGATCTTTCCATAGGACCCCAAACCCTGTTTGAGTCATGATTTACTCCATAAAAATGAGAATTAAAGTAAGGTTATATATTATCATCAGAACAGGGCTTAATTTTCTAACAGTTATCTTTCTGTCCACATAATTATAGAAAGTGAGAGAAAGCAACTACAATACAAAAGCGCAATAACTCATAAATTTGATTCTGACTTATGAACTGCAATTAGAAATATATGTAATGATTTACCAAACACACACACATTGCATATATACATATATGAACTTGACAAAGAACATGCTAACATAAAGAACCCTTCAAGATATAAAATAGTTACACTGTAACCATTTACAATATTCCTGAACTGAGTTGGAATCTTTTATCAGTTAGCTTACCGTTTGCCTTTATTTTCCTCAACAATGGTTTTCAAACTTGTTGGAATGACCAAACACTTGGAAGACATGATGCCCTTTGCAAAGCACCATGAATTACTGACATATTTAATTCCAGCATAAAATTATACAAGCTAGGAATGACTTTACTAGCAGAAAATATAACTTTATTATGGCTTCTACATCTCAAAAATAATACTACCATCAATAAAATATTTATTAAACCATTTTTCATAGCAGGATAATAACAATTTAAGCCAAGCCAACCATCTAGAAAGGCATGATTCAAAGACGAATGGGCATCAGAGACAACTGCTCAAGTTTAATTTCCTCCTCTTCCCTGTAATTTGCTTCTGTCTGATCTTTTCTCCCAGGGTCAGACTTCTTGGCTCTTTAACTCTGACTTGAAATTTGTTCATCTTAATTTGGCCCAACAAGATCTGAACCTTGGCTCCCCCCTGTAATGCTGGCTTAATGCACTCCCATCTCTACAAGAGCTGGCCAACCTGTCCATCCCTAGGAGTGGGGCAAGAGGATCTGGAGGTGCTCTAGAAATCTAGCTGAGGTAGGGATGCAAGAAGGCAGGATGAATGCAGAGAAGAGGAACTGCATCCCTTTTGCTTGGACCTGGCACATAACAGGTGCTCAAAAATGTATTAACTGATTGGAAAAAGCATATCCAAAGGTGAGCTTGGGAATGAAAGGAGCAAATCAGAGTTAAGAACAGTATCTGAAGGCAAGGTAACAGTTAAATTGACAAGGCAGCTAGCTGCAGGTAAAGAGCTGGAGCTAGCCAGAGGTGCTTCTGAACCTGGCAGGGCATTAAGCCAGTTCAAACAACTTGTTTGCATCCTATCGCCTTTCACAAAGAACCTGAAAACCTAAGTGAAAGTAGTTCAGAACTCAAATGTACAGCAACATATTATTCTTTTCAAAACCAAGTTCTGACAAAGTTTGTCTAGGATAAGAAAACATTGGGACATTAAATTGCACATTGTCTTTTTGTGACTACAATTTGGTAGGGAGTGGAAAACAAGGTAGTACTTTTGCCCTGTAAGCCTCGGTTCATTTCTGGCACAAAGTGGACACTCAGTATTTGTTCAACGAGTGGAGACAAAATACAGCCTATTAGTCATTGTTATTAAGTCCTGTAGAAAATTAATGTCCAGAAAAAGAGAGGTAGATTAAAATGCAGTTTTATGGAAACTATTGGTACAAATTTTTATACAGAACTTTTATTAGGCTATGTGTCTACATTTAGGCTTATCTGTAATTTCTCATGGTTTTCCTTTCAGCAGCTTTAAAAGTAAAATATTTTGAAGTTTGACCTCTTAATCCAATCCAAATGTTATGTATCTACAATGTTACACATATTTATTACCTATGTAAATGTATTTAGGATTGTTTTATAAAAATATAGGTAAGATTAACTTTAAACAATGCCAGTTATGCGAAGAAATTATAAATTGTAGGTGGGGAAACACACATTGTTTCCTTGAAAATTTTTTATTATGGTGAAGTATTTTGTTTTTATGGAACATTTCAAATATGAAGTCATGTGAAAATTGTGCTTGTCACCCCATTTTTCTGGTTGACTTCACTAGGGAATGTATGTTGTACTTAGACATGAGTATCTACTTAACTGGGCAGAATAGTGATACATGATTTCTCATGAAAATACCTTTTCCGTTTAAAGATAATGGATTTTGTCAGTACAGTCTAATTCATGTATCACTAATTCAAATCTTATTGTAAAGAGCTGCTGTATGTATAATGTACATACACATATAAATTCCTTTTCTGGGCCAAGGTATTACAAAACAGCATGTTTTTTCCCCCCTTTTATACATGAAAACTTGGGAGTATAATTTAAATTCTGAAATCTAGTAACTCTATAATTTTTTTCCAGCAGAAATTACCCTAGCATTTACCAAACTATGACCTTAGACAAAAATAAAGATCTACAAAATCTATCTTCCTTTTCCTTCCCTCACTCCATACCTTTCTTACTATTTGCACTTAAGATTACTCTCAGGTATCCAAAAATAGATTACTTCATTGTCACCTGCTACTAAGAGGAATACAATCTAAAGCCTATGTTAATTAGCAAATCTTAAAGGAATGGAAATACATGTCTTAAAAACCCTGCTACACAATTACAAGTTGATCATGTGTATATTAAACAATTATCGCTTGGGCAGTAAATAAATACATGACTCAGAGGTACTGACAAAGTATTTCACATTTCTTGCACATACCTAAAGTCTCTGCACCCCTTTAAGTAAGCATCTGAACTTTTAAATAACAAGCTATATTATCTATTTTTCCTGATTTCTGGAAGTTACCATCAACAGTATTGCATACCACATATATTACAGTATTGTTCTTAGCAGTGCTTCAGCTTTCCTAACATTACACCAAAGGTTTTATGTCAACAATCTATGATAAAGTAAAAAAAATATTACTTTTATGGTATTTTCTCCCATTCGTTCTTGTTCATGATAATGTGAAGTTCCTAGACATCCAAAAATCAAACTGATAGTACCACTTACAAACAAAAAAAAATACAATGAATTTTTAATTTTCTGACTCCATTATTCCTTTTATACAGCATCATCCCGGTACTTCCAAATGTGACTTTCTCAGGTAAATGAAATATACATCTTCAGCTTTGATATACACATCTTTTGAAAAATTTATTCCTTACTGGTCTTGTCAGAACAGCATAAATTTAGCTGTTTCTTGAATCACAGTCATCATTGTAACATGTATTATTACACTAAATTCTAACAAAAACATGTCTTTACCTTAAGGCTTTCCAGTACAAGGCAGTCCACCCACATAGTGTATATAACCCCTGATAACTACAGATTTTAAATACAGACTCTTGGAGTCTTCCACCAGTGAGCCACTATGCTTCCCCTGCTGCCTAACATACCCAGCCCTCACTTTGCTCTCTAATCTGGCTTGGACTTGGAAATCTGATGACTGAAGTTGTTACAATAATGTATTCATTATGTCAGTAAAATTCTTCACGGGATTTGCAGGGGTCTCCCAGGAGGAAAAGACAACAGCTTTGGGTTATGGGCTTTGTGGCATCTATGTGGCTACAATTCTAAGTGTTTCTGTGAGCTTAAATAATACCTTAACTATGTTTTCATTTTTAGCTGTTCCTACAATTTCCTAATTACATCAAGTTTTAATTTCCATAAATGTCTACAGCAATGGCTACAAATTAACATGAAATTTGAATTGGTGTTCTTTGGCAGTATGTTCACAGAAATGGTGACCAGATCTTAATATCAGGAATTATGAAGAGTTGCCGATATGTTTTCTAGGGAAAAACATTTACTTTCCAGTGTTCACTGTGATAAAAAGGTTGATAGTTCAAACAATTTATTGCTGCTTTATAGTATACATAATTAAATGGAGAAACATGTTAAACTCAAGGGAATTTTTAATCAGTTACTTGCAATTGTTATTGCAGGCAACAACTTGTACATGATTTTATTTCCAAATCCACAAAAAACAAATTTTATACAAATCAGCACTGTAAAAATGTCAATTAAAGCCCCAGAGGCTTTGCTGGCAGAATAATTGTCTAAATTCTAGGATATGGGAAACAGGTTTTTTCTGGATTCATCTTTTTTTTTCCATTTTTTTTTACAAAAAAATTTACAAGTGAAATGTTACTACAAAACTTTTTATAAGGAATTTTTGCAAAACATTTACATTTTACCATCAACTAGTTCTGTTTTAAAATCATTATGTTGATTTAATACCCTATGCTGCACATCAATTTATGTGGGATGACAACTTAGTGACATGCATAAAAAAACACCACAAGGCATTAAAATGAAGACTTAAATACAAATATTGTTGCAATAAAACAGTTATAAAATTGAAAAATAGGACCTAAACACCATGCTTATCTAAGTTAGACAAATTAACTTTTCCTCCTAGATTACATACTTTTATTACTGCTCTCATGAGTGTGATAAATAATGACTTAACATCAAGTTCTAATGTAATCAGCAACACATACACAAACCTAACCAAAGAAAGTATACTGTAAGAAAAAACTATTCTAACACTGGAGTTCTACCATGATAAATACATAGCTTTGCACTGATAATTACAATAAAGAAAATTTTTATAATGGCGGCAAAGGGAATGAACAGTGAAATGCAATTAAATAAGACTCTACTGCACATCTGTGCCCTATTACTTATAACAGCTATATCCCACTGAGTCAATAAAGGACATTGAAATTTATGATTCTTATAAGACAGAAAAGTGGATTCAGGATGGTATGCAGAACAGGCTGTCAAAATATTTTCAATTTCAGTGGTGAAATGTGCACCTGCTAACACAAATTAATGTATTTTATATGCTATAAAGCTATCCGGATTCAGTTTGTTAAATTTATAATAGGCCTCATTGTTGATTAAAAAATAACCTCCACTTCTGATGAGCATACATAGGTATGCATTAAAACTGGTTCATAGAATAATGGTGCAGAGAGCTCATACTTGGTACTAACAACAAAAAAAGTGTCACTCTGAGGAAACATGACTCAAACATTAGGCAAGTTTCTTTGCATAAAAAAATTTATAGCACTGATTGTGTAGCATAATGATAGATAAAATATATATTTGACATTTCAGCTCCTATATAATAAAATTAAAATTAACACTACCAAATGCTCTTCTGTACCAAATAAAACAACAAATTGATTCTGATGTTTTAAAGCCAGGTACATCAGTTGTTAAGAGTACATTAAATAAAATATACAAAACAATTTACAAAATCCAACTAAAATTTAAAGACTTTGTTACAAGTCTACAAAAGCTTTAAGAAACTTGAAATTTAAACCACAGTGTAAAAATTTTTTTCCTTTAATCTCAAAGCTTTTTTATACAAACTGAAAGCACAAAAGACCTTCAGTTTTATATAACGCTACAAAGGGCTGGCCTAAAGTGTACATAGTGTAAACAGTGAGCATTACAGTATTTCTCCTTCATTAAAAATATAAGAAACATCACAATTTTGGAAGAGAATTCACATAAGTAGTACTTTTCCTGAAATAATAGAGAATGCACAAGAAAACATGTACCTATATTTAAACAGTCCCCAAATTAATGATGTTAATAAACCAAGCAATTATAAACTTTAGTTTTCAAATGGTCAATTCCAATTCCATTACGATTCTGTATAAATACATTTTTAAAATAAGAAATATCTTACTAATATTTAAGCTACTGGTATGATCCAAATTTTTTTCATATGAAACTTTTGGCCATCTTTCCTATAAGACCCTTGCATAAACAATGAAATACAATTTTTTTTCTTTACTTACTTGATGGAAAATTATACTCATTTTAAAAAATAATTTTTGCTTCATAATATCACATCTGTTATATATTTGTTAGGCTGTCTTTTTAGGGAAAACTCAGTGACATAAAAAGAAGACATTTTCTGTTATAAATTCTTAATTATCCTTCTATCATAATACTAGAAATAAAATGCGATTGGCTAATTTTTAATAGAGAGTAAAATGAAAACTGTAAAGTAGTTGAAAGATAATTTTCTGTTGGCCTTAAAAAAAAGTGTTATAATTCTTTCTTTGGCTACCAAGTCAAAGCATAAAGAATTTTGCTCATTGTCAACATAACTCATATTTACAGAATATGAAACTACAGAATGATTTATACTTTATGCAAATATTTCTAATATAAACATTTAAAATGAATTTGGTGGTTCAACCTAGGGTTAGGAATATAATCAATCCTAACTTCAAAACCTTACATGTTAAGTTTGCCTGACTTTAATTTTCTGAAGCTATTATGGGTTTTGTTTTAACCGTTTCTTCCCCCAGTATTTTCCTAAGGTTTCAATCTAAAATTTAACCTAAGGTTTAGTTCAAGTTCCTCTTGTGTCTCCATATGGAGAAAGTAATTGGACTTCACTGATTGTCTGCATACACACTACTATAATGTAGTGGTAATAAAGATCTGAGATGTCTCTCAGATTACTTTTTTGGAACTTAACCTAATTCAACTGTTGAAGATTTCCTAACATTTAGAAAAGACGGCCAAAACTCTTTTCAGTTGATTTTTTATAATTCAAGCTAAAGAAATAAAGTATACATCCCTATCATCATCACTTGTTTTCTGTGCTATAGGAAAAAAAAATCCACATAAATTATTACTGACTGAATTTGTAACAAAATACTTTCAAAGAAAACAAGTCCAATTAAGGTCCAGCCTGCGAACTACTGAGGTCTGTGTTTTTAAGCATTTTAACACATGATGTTAAGGGAGGGGAAAATTCAGTTTATAGATTGTGTGACATATTCCCAAATCTACAATTTATAGTATGGAGGAAATACTTTTCAATCTGTTTCCAGTATATCAGTTTGCTTTTTATTTTGTATTTTTAAAAATTCAACACTTCACATGTTGACCCAAAATCTTGGAATACTTAAAGAAGCCAAGAATGAAAACATGTTTTCCTACTCTGTAATCCACTTGACCAGCCCATTTCCAGATTTTCAAAGGTGTGTAAACTTAAGTGCAGCACTAGAGGTCTCTGTTATAAATAGCTTTCAGAATTCTTCCATGTTGGTTGAAACATTGGGAGTTGCTGGATTCGAATCTTGAGAAATGGCTGCAACTGTGACAATTCTTGGGGAGCCAAGCACCTCTGTAACAGATGAGTCCAGTTCTCCCGAGGTAACAATGGCAAGAGCTGTCCCACCACCTTTCTTATTCTGGTGCGTTTTGACATGTTTGGAGAGATGATCACTTCGCATAAACCTTTTAGAACATTCCGGACATTCAAATCTCTTTTCACCTAAACAGAAAAAAAAGTAAATGAAGTCATGATTTTATATTTTTAAATTATATTTAAAATTTTTGAAATTATAAATTTAAGTAACCTCTCTTCTGATCATACCATACTTCTGTTTAACTTTTGATTAGTTGCACATTCCTTGTGTTATTTTTAAATGCTATCAATAAGCAGTGTAGTAGAGGAGAAAGAGCATGTGACTGGGAATGCAAAAGCTAAGTTAAAAAGCCCTGCTTTTGTTAGAACTGGAAATAAAAGCGGGGGAAAGTAAAATAAGCACTCTGGGCTTCAGTTTCTCTATCTTTGACGTAAGAGGGTTTCTAACAGGTGATCTCAAAAATTTCTTGCAGGTATAACAATATATAATAACTTTCAAGGCTCATGTCCACTCTTCCTTAAAAACCACCGCCTGGATTTTGGTTATAATGCCTAGAGGCATGAAATATTTATCTTAGAACTATTTCAAGTAAAATCAGTTAATACTTTAACAGTGTGTTGTGTTTCCTCACAAGGCAAAAATGAGAGTCAAATACCATATGTCAAATTTAATAAAGTGTTTAGGTCTCATAAAATAAAGCTGTTAGGTTCTGGTATACAGAGTAATCCATAAGTAGTCTCTCTTTTTAAGAGAGTAAGATAGTTCTACTGAAACTAACTGCTTCTGTGTTTTGGAATAAAAGTGAACTAAATGTTAGTTAAAATAAAAAATCCAGTTCATTTTTGCATATTATGGATGGGGCACATAAATATTCAGTTAATTGGTATATCATGATGTCTATAATGTATCAACTATTAGCTTTAATCCTTCCCTCTAAAATTGTTCCTTAAGGCAGTCTGATAGAACTTAGGCAGTAAGAAAATTCAGTTCAGCTGGCTTCTTTACTTGTCCCTGTTCTTGACTTACCAATAGAAAAATCTTATGAATTGAAATTTGTCCATGTCAGTTATTTTGCTCTTTTCTTTTTTGAAAATTGCATCTGCAGTATCTCACAGAAATTTCTTTTTGAGTCTTGAAAAATTAAATGAAAGGATAAATAAATGGTTTAGATAAAATTCTCAGACATAAAAAATAAAGGCAGTTATGCTTTAAGGTAAAATGACTTGCATTTTATGAACAGTGACACCTAGGTAAGGGCAAAAACAACTAAATGAGGGTTTAAAGCTGGAAGAAATCTTAAAGATCTTACTTTGCATTTTCATTTTATAAAATGAGTAAGTCAAGGCTCAGAAATTAATTTGCTTGGGAACCATCCAACTTATTAATATCAGAGCAGGATTCAAGGCACTAGATTTCTAGTTTGGGCTTTTTATGCTACATCACCAGAGTGTAACTGGAGAACTCTTGTTCTTTTATAGCAACAATGGCTAAGAATAATCAGAAATCAAGTAGTGATACTATGAAGGCATGAGATCGTTCAATAAGCACTGAATCAACTGGGTGATCAACCTGTACAAAGGGGTGTTTAATAAATATTTTTTTTAGGTATGAAATGTTTCTGAACTCAGTCATTTTTCAACAAATATTTATGGGACATCTACAGTGTTTCAGGCACCTGTGCTATAAAAATGAACAAATTAGAGTCTCTGCCTTTAAGAAGCTTTTATTATTTTGAGAGTCTTTAGCAATCACGTGCAACTACCAACACCAATTAAGAAAGAAATTCAAGACCCCAGCTACTGAGTGGCACACTATAAGACATGGGAAATGATATTGGTGTGTGGACTTTCTAGTCTGTTCTAAATCATTTGGATGTCCAGTTAATTTCAATCAATGAAAGTTGGCCAGAATCTCAAAATAAGTAAATTATGTTGTAAAATAAACTATCATTAGGAGAATGACTTTTCAGTTTATTATCCTTTTCCACAGAGAAGTGTGTTTTCTGTGGTTTCAGATAATTTCTGTATTTCCTACTTTAAGCAAACATTATCATTACACTTTATCTCAAGGAGGTACAGTTCTTATACTAATTATATATACTACATATCTTTTTTACACTTATAATTAGTTCAGTTATTTTTATAATTATTCTTAGTAGGTTAATACTTTTTATAATTAATGGAACTAATCACCAAAACTGTTGATATAAGTTACTTATGGTAGGCAAAATGGCCTCCCAAAGATATCCATGCCCTAATCCCTGGAACTTGTTCTATTACAAGGCAAAAGAGATATACAGAGGTTAATATAGGGAGATTATTCTGAGTTATCTGGATGAGCCCAAACTAATTATACGAGCTCTTAAAAGCAGAAAACTTTCTTCAGCTGGAGTCAGAAAGATACAGCAGGAGAAATCAGAGAGATCAGAAGTGTGAGGGGGACTTGGCCAGCTATTGTTGAAGGGGTTCACCTGGAAAGTATGAGAAGGAATGCCTCCAGGAGCAAATACCAGCAACACCCCAGGCCCAGCCCAAACCCCGTTAAAGCAAACAAGGATATACAAATCTACAGTCTACAATGGGAAAAACTGAATTTAGTTGACAGTGTGAATGATTTTGGAAGGAGATTCTTCCCCAGAGCCCTTGGTAAGGAACCAGCCCAGCCAATACTCTGATTTTGACTTTATGAGATGTTAAGCAGAGGACCCAAGCCAAGGCCTACTCAGACTTCTAAAGAAACTGTGACATAAATGTGTGTTGTTTTAAGCTGTTAAATTTGTGGTGGTTTGTTATGGCAGCAATAGAAATCAAATAGTTTTAACAAGATACAGCCTTGAAAAAAAGCCTAACAAGAAAATAAATTATAGCTTATTTATTATTACATGATTGAAAAGCTATGAAATAAAGCTATGAAATATCTTCATTATAAGTATCCAAAGCATGTCAAGGGCAAACTCCAAATTTTATCTCTCTAAGAAAATCTCAGGAATGTAACCCAAATCATTTTGGTTCAATAAACTAAATACAGAAAATAAAAATTGCCTCTTTCACCTACATTATTAAAGAGAATGCCATGATGTATTACAAGAGTTTTTTAAAGGATTTAAGTAGAAAATTCATATTTAGAGACTATATTAGATTACATCCTAGCATGAACTCTTAATAGACATTTCTCTTAGAAAAAAAATTGCTTGGCTTTTCAAATGGAATCATGGATTTGAATGAATCAATGGAATAAATCAGATCTTTTAGACTTTATTTATTCACAGAGCTCATCAAGAGCCAATTATTTAGCTGTCATAGTTTTGCCTATTATCTAGTTTTTAAAATGTTCGCCTCAACTCTATACAGACAGAATATATAAGGCATAGTTTATGAATCATTAATGTTATATCTAAGTTTGTTATTTGATAACAAACCTCTGTATTTATAAATTAAAAATTTCAGGAACAAAGGACTGTATTAGTTTCCTAGGGCTTCCACAAGAAAATACCACAAACCAGGTGGCTTAAAACAACAAATATTTATTCTCTCACAGTCCTGGAGGCTAGATGTCCAAAATCAAGGAGTCAGTAGGGCAATGTTCCCACCAAAGAATCCTTCCTTGCATCATTCCAGCTTCTGGTAACTTGTGGCAATCCTTGGCATTTGTTGACTTGTAGCTGCATCTCTCCAGTCTCTGCCTCTGTCTTCACATGGTCTTTCCCTTATATCTCTGTGTCTTCTCCCTTTCTAACACAGACATCAATCACTGGATTTAGGGCCCAACAGGTCCTAAATCCTAGGCATTAGGCATTGTATGACCTCATCTTAATTCATTTAATCTACAAACTTATTTCCAAATAAGGTCACATTCATAGATACTGGGGATTCAGACCTGAACATAAATTTCTGAGAAATACAAATCAGCACACTACTGGGACATTTTTGATTGTGTAGTATTTGTTATAGCTAAGTAAAAAACACATCCCTTGCTCAATGAGTAACTTTCACCAAATGTCCATGCGCAGCATATACACAACTTCTTACTAAAAATTACCAGGTTTTTATATATGACCCATATTGCGGAAATCATTTTTGATGTCTTCTAAGAAAACCTAATTATTCAAACTGAGAGACCTGTAGTCCCTGGATTGCTCTAATCCTTCGCTCCAATGCCTCAACCTATCAGTCCCTCCAGGACACTCTTTCCTATCTACCCAGCCTAGAATATCTAAGTGAAACTTCCCATGAAGACCCTCAATTCTCCTCTATCATTGCCTATGGACAAAAGTAAATTATAAGGGAGAGGGATGATAATTTGAGAGAAGTCAGATGGCTTAAATATTCTTAGAGTAGCAAAGACTGGAAGGAAAGGGAAGATGAGGGGGAATGACAAGAGAAATAAGACATAAGAAGGTATAGATAATTATTAAGGTCATAGTTCTTACGGGAGCCAACAAAAAAAGAATAGGATTAGTAGGCTGTTCTGAGAGACTGGCTGAGATTTGAGACCATAAGTTTATAGGGACACAATTTGCATAATGAGTTACTTTTCATTTCCCCTTTCAGTAATTACCTATTCAAATACAGAAACGTTTGGTCAAGTTCATTATAAATACTTTATTTGGGGCAAACTTATGTACTCCAATAGCTTTAATTATCATCTATAAATGAATGACTATATCAAGATCTAGATTCCTAAATTCAACTTTGAAGTTGACATCTTCTAGATGTGCCATTGACAGAAACGTCACAAACAGAATTCAACAACTCTTTCATTCTTATAATTTTTCAGAAGTAATGAGAGAAATAAAACAAAAGCTATGAGAGAGGTAAAGTCGGGGATTAAAGATGGCGGCATGAGAGGTGAGACAGAGGCGTCCTCCTAAAACCTCATATAATATGAAAATATAACTAATACAACTACTTTTGAAAGAGCAACAGGAAAGAGGACTGCACCAAACTGCATACACCTGAGACAAGAGCAGTCCTCACAGAAAAGGGTAACGTACTAAAGCTATGATCCTGCAGGATCCAAGCCCTTCCCCCTTCCCAGCTCACCAATGGGAGGAGGAGAAATGGAGCAGGGAGGGAGTGATCTGGGACTGCAGAATACCTAACTCCAGAGATCTGCTCTAGGAGCACAAACCTACATTTCATGGTGCTTGCATGATACTCTCATAATGAGAGGGTTGGAAACCTAAGAAAGGCAGAATTCCTGGAGAGACTGAGATTCCAGCTGCTTGTGGAAAGCAGGGATCCATATCCAGCTGCTCTGGGACAAAAGAAAGCCGGGCAGTCTGAGACACTTCCTAACAAAGAAGCCCTTAGCAAGAGGGCTGCTAAAGGGGCAAGGATTGCACAGAGCTTACTGCTCAGGAGAAAGGACAGGTAGACAAAATTGTCCGGGTGCACTCTGCCCAGCAGAGTGGGAGCTTACACGATCTTCAGGTGCACCAGCTCCCTGGCTGCCTAGACAGCTCCAAGAACCCCTTCCATGACAGGCAGACTACTGCGCCTTTATCCTGGCCAGCCCCACCTGGCTTGCAAACCGGGAAACCCTACCCTGACATTATGCCAGCCAGAGGGAATATCTGTCTATAGCAACTAAAAACGCAAAGCACAGAGGCTTATACCTGTGTGCTCGGCCCACTGGTTCAGGCAGTAGAGACAGGCATAGCAGCTGGGAAGCAGGAAACAGCTCTTTACTCCCCCCAGACACCATACCTCTCACCTGCAACCCCCGACATTGCTTCAGGGCTACAGAGAGTAGAGCTTCTGGACAATAGAGGGTGCCATACACAAATATGAAACACCAAAGAAACCTGGTCCCGAGTAAAATTATTAATACAACTCCTGAGAAAGATTTAAATGATATCGACATCATGAATCTCCCGAAAATGGAGTTCAAAATAAAAATCATTAACATGTTCATGGAGGTACGGAAAGATATTCAAGAACTCAGGAATGAATTACGGTCGGAGATCCAATCATTGAAGAGCACAACGGATGGTATTAAAAGCAGATTGGATATGGTGGAGGAGACAATAAATGAAATAGAAACTAGAAAAGAGGAATACAAAGAAGCTGAGACACAGAGAGAAAAAAGGATCTCTAAGAATGAAAGAATATTGAGAGAACTGTGTGACCAATCCAAACGGAACAATATTCGCATTATAGGGGTACCCGAAGAAGGAGAGAGAGAAAAAGGGATAGAAAGTGTCCTTGAGGAGGTGATTGCTGAAAACTTCCCTAATGTGGAAGGAGAGAGACTCCCAGGCCATGGAGGTGCACAGATATTCCAACACAAGGGACCCAAGGAAGACAACATCAAGACATATAGTAATTAAAATGGCAAAAATCAAGGATAAGGACAGACTATTAAAAGCAGCCAGAAAGCGAAGTAAGATCACATACAAAGAAAAGCCCATCAGGCTATCATCAGATTTCTCAGCAGAAACCTTACAGGCCAGAAGGGAGTGGCATGATGTATTTAATGCAATGAAGCAGAAGGCCTTGAACCAAGATTACTTTATCCACAAGATTATCATTTAAATTTCAAGGAGGGATTAAACAATTCCCAGATAAGTAAAAGCTGAGAGAATTTACCTCACACAAACCATCTCTACAGTGTATTTGGGAGGGACTGCTATAGATGGAAGTGTTCCTATGGTTTAATAGCTGTCAACAGAGGTAATAAAACCACAGTAAAGAAAGTAGAACAGCCAATCACTAAGAAAATGAAAAATTAAATTAACTATCCCCAAAGTCAATCAAGGGATAGACAAACAGTACAGAATATGATACCTAATATATTAAGAATGGAGGAGGAAGAAAAAGGAGGAGGAAAACAAAAAACAAAAAAAGAACTTTAGATTGTATTTGTAATAGCATATTACCTAAGTTAAGATAGACTCTTAGATAGGAAGTTAACCATGAGCCTTTGGTAACCACGAATCTAAAGCCTGCAATGCCAATAAGGACATACCTATCCATAATCACCCTAAATGTAAGTGGACTGAATGCACCAATCAAAAGACAGAGTCACTGAATGGATAAAAAAACAAGACCCATCTGTCTGCTGCCTACAAGAGACTCACTTTAAACACAAAGACATACACAGCCTAAAAGTGAAGGGATGGAAAAAGTCATTTCATGCAACTAATAGGGAGAAAAAAGCAGTAGTTGCAGTACTTGTATCAGACAAAATAGATTTCAAACAAAGAGAGTCACAAGAGACAAAGACGGACTTTACATAATGATAAAAGGGTCAATCCAACAAGAGGATATAACCATTATAAATACCTTTGCACCCAACACAGGAGCTTCTACATATGCGAAACAAATACTAACAGAATTAAAGGGGGAAACAGAATGCAATGCATTCATTCTAGGAGACTTCAACACAGCACTCACTCTGAAGGACAGATCAACCAGACAGAAAATAAGTAAGGAGACAGTGGAACTGAAAAACACATTAGAACAGATGGACCTAACAGACATCTACAGAACTCTACACCCAAAAACAGCACAATAAACATTCTTCTTAAGTGCACATGGAACATTTTCAAAAATAGATCACACACTAGGCCACAAAAAGAGCCTAGGTAAATTCAAAGAGATTGAAATTGTACCAACCAGCTTCTTAGACAATAAAGGAATGAAACTAGAAATAAATAATGCAAAGAAGTGAAAAATCCCACAAACACATGGAGGCTTAATAACATGCTCCTAAATAATCAATGGATCAATGACCAAATAAAAACAGAGATCAAGCAATATATGGAGACAAATACCAACAATAATTGAACACCACAAAATCTGTGGGACGCAGCAAAGGCCATGCTAAGAGGAAAGCACATTGCAATACAGGCCTACCTCAGGAAGGAAGAACAATCCCATATGAGAAGTCTAAACTCACAGTTAATGAAACTAGAAAAAGAACAAATGAGACCCAGAGTCAGAAGAAGGAGGGACATAAAAAAGATTAGAGCAGAAATAAAAAAAATTGAGAAGAATAAAACAATAGAAAGGATCAACGAAAGCAAGAGCTGGTTCTTCAAGTAAATAAACAAAATATATAAACCCTAAGCAGACTTATCAAGAAAAAAAGAGTCTGCTCACATAAACAGAATCAGAAATGGGAAAGGAAAAATCACTATGGACACCACAGAAATACAAAGAACTATTAGAGAATACTATGAAAAATTACATGCTAACAAACTGGATAACCTAGAAGAAATGGACAACTTCCTAGAAAAATACAACCTTCCAAGGCTGACCCAGAAACAAACAGAAAATCGCAACAGACCAATTACCAGCAATGAAATTGAACTGGTAATCAAAAACCTACCTAAGAACAAAAAGCCTGCAACAGATGGCTTCACTGCTGAATTTTATGAAACATTTAGTGAAGACCTAATACTCATCCTCCTTAAAGTTCTCCAAGGAGTAGAAGAAGAGGGAACACTTCCAAACTCATTCTATGAGGCCAGCATCACTCTAATACCAAAACCGGGCAAAGACACTGCAAAAAAGAAAAGTACAGACCAATATCCCTGATGAACATAGATGCAAAAATACTCAAAAAAATATTAGCAAACTGAATTCAAAAATACATCAAAAGGATCATCCATCATGATCAAGTAGGATTTATTCCAGGAATGCAAGTATGGTTCAACATTCGAAAATCCATCAACATCATCCACCACATCAATAAAAAGAAGGACAAAACCCACATGATCATCTCCATCTATGGTGAAAAAGTATTTGACAAAATTCAACATCCATTCATGGTAAAAACTCTCAACAAAATGGGTATAGAGTAAAAGTACCTCAACATAATAAAGGCCATATATGACAAACCCACAGCCAACATTATACTTAACAGCAAGAAGCTGAAAGCTTTTCCTTTAAGATTGGGAACAAGACAAGGATGCCCACTCTACCCACTTCTATTCAACATAGTACTGGAGGTCCTAGCCACGGCAATCAGAAAACACAAAGAAATAGAAGGCATCCAGATTGGCAGCGAAGAAGTTAAACTGTCACTATTTGCAGATGACATGATACTGTACATAAAAAACCCTAAAGACTCCACTCCAAAACTACTAGATTTAATATCTGAATTCAGCAAAGTTGCGGGATACAAAATTAATACACAGAAATCTGTGGCACTCCTATACACTAACAATGAACTAGCAGAAAGAAAAATCAGGAAAACAATTCCATTCAAAGTTGCATCAAAAAGAATAAAATACCTAGGAATAAACCTAACCAAGAAAGTGAAAGACCTATACTCTGAAATCTACAAGACACGCAAGAAAGAAATTAAAGAAGACACCTATAAATGGAAACGCATCCCATGCTCATGGATAGGAAGAATTAATATTGTCAAAATGGGCATCCTGCCTAAAGCAATCTAGAGATTCAATGCAATTCCTATCAAAATACCAACAGCATTCTTTAATGAACTAGAGAAAATCATTCTAAAATTTGCATGGAACCATAAAAGACACTGAATAGCTAAAGCAATCTTGAGAAGAAAGAATAAAACTGGGTGTGATTATGCTACCCAACTTCAAGCTTTACTGCAAAGCCACAGTACTCAAGACAATTTGGTACTGGCACAAGAACAGACCCATAGACCAATGGATCAGACTAGAGAGCCCTGATATAAACCCAACCATATATGGTCAATTAATATACGATAAAGGAGCCATGGACACACAATGGGGAAATGACAGCCTCTTCAGCAGCTGGTGTTGGCAAAACTGGGCAGTTACATGCAAGAGCATGAAACTGGATTATTGTTTAACCCCATACACAAAAGTAAACTTGAAATGGATCAAGGACCTGAATGTAACTCATGAAACCATAAAACTCTTAGAAGACAACATAGGCAAAAATCTGAATATAAGCATGAGCGACCTCTTCCTGAACACATCTCCTCAACAAGGGAAACAAAAGCAAAAATGAACTCATGGGACTACATCAAACTAAAAAGTTTCTGTACGGCAAAGGACACCATCAACAGAACAAAAAGGCATCCTACAGTATGGGAGAATATATTTGTAAATGACATATCTGACAAGGGGTTTATATCCAAAATATATAAAGAACTTACATGCCTCAACACCCAAAAAACAAATAACTCAATTAAAAAATGGGCAGAGGATATGAAGAGACAATTCTCCAAAGAAGAAATTCAGATGGCCAACAGACACATGAAAAGATGCTCCACATCAGTAATCATCAGGGAAATGCAAATGGAAACCACAATGAGATATCACCTCACACCAGTAAGGATGGTGAGCATCCAAAGGACTAAGAACAACAAATGCTGGCAAGCATGCAGAGAAAGGGGAACCCTCCTACACTGCTGGTGGGAACGTAAGCTAGTTCAACCATTGTGGAAAGCAATATGCAGGTTCCTCAAAAAACTAAAAATAAAAATACTATTTGACCCGAGAATCCCACTCCTTGGAATTTACCCAAAGAATGCAACTTCTTAGTTTCAAAAAGACATACACAACCCTATGTTTATATCGCAGCACTTTTTAAAATAGCCAAGATATGGAAGCAACCTAAGTGTCCATCAGTAGATGAATGGATATAGAAGATGTGGTACATATACACAGTGGAGTACTATTCAGCCATAAGAAGGAAACAAATCGTGCCATTTGCAACAACATGGATGGAACTGGAGGATATTATGCTCAGTGAAATAAGCCAGGTGGAGAAAGACATGTGCCAAATGATTTCCCTCATTTGTAGAGTATAACAACAAAGTAAAACTGAAGGAACAGAATAATAGCAGACTCAGAGACTCCAAGAAGGAACTAGTGGTTACCAAAGGGGAGGGGTGTGGGAGGGCAGGTGGGGATGGTGGGAGAAGGGGATTGAGGGATATTTTGTTTAGTACACATGGTGTGGGGGAGCACAGGGAAAGCACTGTAGCACAGAGAAGGCAAACAGTGAATCTGTGTCATCTTACTAGTGACTGAATTGGGGTATGAGTCGGGACTTGATAATATGGGTAAATCTAGTGACCCCATTTTTTTTTCATGTGAAACCTTTATAAGAGTGTATATCAATAATACTTTAATAAAAATAAATAAATTAAAAAAAACAAAATTCACTCCTCTAGGAATCAGAAAAGTGGGGAAAAATTATCAAAATTAACCCTTTCTGTCTCTGAAAATTAATCAAGGCTTGCATTAATTAAATAAGTGGTTAGTAAGAAAAATGACCGAATCTTTGTAAGAACAGCCAGTTTTTTGGTGTTTTGACCTTTGCAGTTTCAATTTCTACTTTCCAGCAGCCTGGCAGCCACCAGAGCAAGCAGAACAGAGCATGTGTTTCAAAACATCATTCCCAAATAATTGTCATTATTTGGCCTGTTCAGTGGTTCTATGGAAGATCCAATTTAAAAGACTGTTGTACTTGACTTGGAGGCAGCCCAGTGCAAAAAGTCTTCTTCTATGGGCAGAGAAGGGCTTATGTTCATTTAAACAATTATAGCCAAGTGTTTTATCTTCTTGGATGCCCAAGGCAATAATACTTGGGACAAATAATAGACTAAACAAAAAGCTTAAAAGGAAAAGCTGAGAATAACATACATAGGGGCTTTGAAAAGCTCTGACTTATTCTTTAAAACTAGAAGGCCACATGCCTAGGTGAGCCTGCTCAGGAAAGACCTGAAGAGCCCAAACTCTCACCTGTGCCTAGCCTTTGAAGTACTGCTCATGCGGGAAGTGAAGGCTAAGGCAGACTTGTCAACTGTCTAGCTGAGTTTTGAAAGGTGCCGCAACATGTACACAAAGCCTCTCGGCCAAAGGGGGAGAAGTTTACTGGTCCCAGGTATTTAAAGAAAGAAAATATGAAGAAATGCTAGTGGAAAACTCTCCCAAATTTGATGAAAATCGTTAATATACAATGAAAAGACATACTAAGACAGAGAATAAACTATTTAAGTCAGAAACAGAGAATCAAGAAAGCAAGAAGGGACTTATCAACGATAAGGAATCATCAATAGGAATAACAGCTGATTTTTAAATCAGAGGTGATAGAAGCCAGGAAGCAGTGGAATGATACTGAGCAGAAAGAAAAAAAATCTTGTCTCAAGTATATTTCAACTGAAAAAAAAAAAAGAAAAAAACCCCTGTCAGCCAAGAATTATACATACAGCAAAAATCTTTCAAAAATAAGGAGAAATTAAGATATTTCCAGACATCACTAGCAGATTTGCACCTATAAGACATACTAACGAGACTCCATCAAGCTGAAATGAAGAGACACTAGAAAGTAAATTGAATCCACATCAAGAAAAAAACTACATCATATTAAGGTAACTACACAGTTAATACAAAAGACAGTATAAATGTGTTTTTGACTTGTGACTCATTTCTTCTCCTTTCTGGTTTAAAATACCACTGCATAAAGCAGTAATTTTAAATTGTGTTGATGGATACACAATGCACAAAGTTTTAACTGGTGAAAGTAACAGTAGACAGGGAGACACAGCTATATAGGAGAAAAATTTCTGCATGCTACTGAAAAAATATTGGTGTTAATCGAAACTAGACTGCTATAAAATGCAAAGTGTAATCCCTCAACGACAAGTATCCACTAAAAACTAAAACGACAACAAAACACACACATACACAGAGTAAAAGAAATGACAGGTAAATTACCACAGTATTTATTTAACACAAAATGTCAATAATGGAGGAATAAAGAAACCAAAGAGATACCGAACATAAAAAACAAATATGAAAATGGTGTAAGTCCTCTCAGTAACTGCATTAAAAATGAATGTATTAAACTATCCAATTAAAAGACACATATTGACAGAATCGTCATAAAAATTATCCAACTATATGTTGAGAGACTCACTTTATACTGAAGGACACATACAGGCTAAAATGAAAAGGACAGAAATAAGTTATATCATGCAAACCCAGAACTGGAATAGTCATTCTAATACTAGACCAATAAGATAAAAACTGTTATGACAGACAAAGAACAACACTTTATAGTGATGAAAGACTCATTCCATCAAGAAAATGTGACAATTATAAACACAGAATCAACTAACAACAGAGTCCCAAAGGACAAGAAGCAAGCTTACAGAAATGCAGGGAAATTCTTTAACATTCTTCTGTATACTCCATTTCAACTGGTAGTAGTAGTCATCAGTACCTATCATCTCTTTTCTCACATCTAATAATCATCAAGTTCTGTCAATTTTACTACACAAACATCTCTTACCTGTCCCGAATACTCATTACAACTTTCTGTTCACCAGTGTTAGTTAGGACCCTATAAACAATCCCTACTGTCTTTGCTAATTGGTCTCAAAATTATTCCCTATAAATCTGTTCTCCATGTAAGCACCAAATGAAAAGGTGACCATCCGAATAATTGCTGAAAACTTTCAGTACTTCCCGATTAACTATGGTTACAGAAAAAAGCAAAATCAAATAGTATGTAACATCCTACAGGAACTGACCTCTGCCTTTTTATCTACTACCACAAATATGATTCGAAAACACTGAACTGCTTCTAGGGCCTAATATATCACATTTTATTTGTGAGTTGGATTTATGAGTTCAGGATAAAAATGGATGAAAAAGCATTTAGAACAATTCTGGAACACTAAAAGGGCTCAGAAATGTAAATTGTTACAGTTATTGCCTGTGTGAAAGTATTTATTCTACAGCTCCCATGGTTCATTTTTACTCATCACTAATCACTCAATTTGGCTTGAGGAACCAAGTTTGGGGCCTTGGTAAATAAGTCATCAGATTCTCAAGATGGAGGCATGAATAGGGTGGCGGAAATCTCCTCCCAGAACCATATATACTTTGAAAATACAGGAAATACAACTATTCCTAAAAGAGAGACCAGAAGATACAGTACAACAGCCAGGCTACATCTACATCTGCGAGAACTCAACATCTCAAGAAAAGGTTAAGATACAAAGCCATGACCTGGCGGGACCCGAGCACTACCCCCACCCCAGCTCACCGGTGGGAGAAAAAGAATCAGAGTGAGGATGGAGTGGAAGCACAGGACTGCTAAATAACCAGCCATAGTAATCTGCACCAGGAGCACAGACACACATTGCAGGATGTACTGGATATTAGAGAAATGGAAAAGCAAAATCTGAGACTAAGACTGTGAACAGGTCCTCACAGCAGGCTGCCCTGGGACAAAAGAAAAGCGGGCAAATTAAAAGTCTTAAAGGGACAAGGGTTTAACAAGCGGACAAAATCGTCCTGGCACACTCAGCCCAGCAGGCTGGGAACCTTAAGGAACTTCAGGCGCTCTAACCCCCTGGGTGGGAATGCAGCTCCGAAGCCCCTCACAGTGATGAGCAGCCTGCCGTTCATTCCCCCCTTCCCCAGCTGACCCGCCATTGGTGCGGAGCAGCTGGGGAGCAGCAGCACCCACAGAAACCACAGCGTATTCTCCAAGCTCGCAGCTAATCGGGCCAGCCCCAGAGGCTGCCCCTACGCGCAGCTACCCGGCACAGACAGCGGAGACCAGTGTAGAGCCGAGAAGGCACAAAGGGGCTTAATTCTCACAGCGAACACGCGCTGCATGCCTGCAATCCCCGCCACTGCCCTAGGCCATCCCGAGGGCCACTCTGCCCACAGCAGCTCAGTGGATTACCCAGGAGCTGCCCATTGCATCCGGTTGACGGGCAAAGGCAGAGGAAGCCAGCACAGTCTGGAAAGCACATAGGGGCTCTGCTCTTGGGGCGAACATGCGCTCAACGCCTGAAACACCCACCA
Source organism: Smutsia gigantea (assembly GCA_032199065.1). Lineage (NCBI taxonomy): Eukaryota > Metazoa > Chordata > Mammalia > Pholidota > Manidae > Smutsia > Smutsia gigantea. Next base: position 119,399 of record JAVSCE010021705.1, on the reverse strand, counting down.
GTGCCCTAGGCCATGCCGAGGACCCCCCCCGCCCCACAGCAGCTCAGGAGATTAACCCAGAGGCTGCCCCCTGTACAGGGTTGACTGGCACAGGTGGAGGAAACCGGCGCAGAGTCCAAAAGGCACATTGGGGCTCTGCTCTCGCAGCGAACAAGTGCTGATCACCTGCAACCACCAGCAGTGCCCTAGGCCATTCCGAGGGCCACCCGGCCCACGGCAGCTCAGGGGATCAACCCAGAGGCTGTGCCCTTTGTAAAGTTGCCCAGCACAGGCAAAGGAAGCCGGCACGGAGCCAGGAAGCACATAGGGGCTTTGTTCTTACGGCGAACACGTGCTGCTAGCCTGAAACCACCACCAGTGCCCTAGCCCATCCCAAGGGCCACGACACCAACAGCAGCTTAGGGGTTCAACCCAGAGGCTACTCCCTGTGTGTGGTTGCCTGGCACAGGCAGCGGAGACCGGCACAGAGTCTGGAAAGCACAAAGAGGCACCATTATCACAGAACACACACCACTCACCAATGACTCCCATCAGTGCCCTAGGCCATCCTGAGGACTGCCTGCCCATGGCCGCACTGCACATGGAAGATCAGGGATTAACCCAGAGGTTGCTCCCTGTGTGCAGTTGACCAGCACAGACAGCGGAGTCAGTCAAGGTGGCCAACAAGCAGGAAGGGACTTCTTCTCTGACACACACGCAACTTGCCGGCGATCACTTCTATAGCCATGAAAAGGCAGAAGAACCTGGTTCAGTCCAAAATCCCTCAAAAACAGAGGGAGGGCCTGGTTAGACTGAAATCATCAATCTTCCTGAAAAAGAATTCAAAATAAAAGTCATAACCATGCTGATGGAGCTACAGAGAAATATGCAAGAGCTAAGGGATGAATTCTGGGAGATGAAGTGGAAGAGACTGCTAATGGAACAGAATCAGAGAACAGGAATACAGTGAAGCTGAGGCAGAGAGATAAAAGGATCTCTAGAAACGAAAGAATATTAAGAGAACTCTGTGACCAATCCAAACGGAATAATATTCGCATTATAGGAGTATCAGAAAAAGAAGAGAGAGAAAAAGGGATAGAAAGTGTCTTTGAAGAAATAATTGCTGAAAACTTCCCCAAGCTGGGGAAGGAAATAGTCTCTCAGACTATGGAAGTCCACAGATTTCCCAAAACAAGGAGGACAACACCAAGACATATAATAATTAAAATGGCAAAGTTCAAAGAAAAGGACAGGGCATTAAAAGCAGCCAGAGAGAGAAAAAAGATCACCTACAAAGGAAAAACCCATCAACCTATCATCAGACTTCTCAACAGAAACCTTACAGGCCAGAAGAGAATGGCATGATATAGTTAATGCAAAGAAACTGAAGGGCTTGGAACCAAGAATACTGTATCCAGCAGGATTATCATTTCAATTTGAAGGAGGGATTAAACAATTTCAAGATAAGCAAAACCTGAGGGAATTTACGCCCCACAAACCACCTCGACACTGTATTTTAAAGGGACTGCTCTAGATGGAAGTACTCCTAAGGCTACATAGATGTCACCAGAGAAAATAAAATCACAGCAAACAAAGTGGACCAACCAAATACTAACTAAAGGCAAAATAAAATCAGCTATCCACAAAATCTGTCGAGGGAAACACAAAATAGTACAGAATAAAATACCTAACACATAAAGAGTGGAGGAGGAAGAAAAACAAGGGAGAGAAATAAAGAATCATCAGACTGTGTTTATAATAGCTTAATAAGGGAGTTAAAGTTAGACGGTTAGATAGTTGGGAAGCTATCCTTGAACCTTTGGTAACCACGAATCCAAAGCCCTAAATATAAATGGACTGAATGCACCAATCAAAAGACACAGAGTAATAGAATGGATAAAAAAGCAAGACGCATGTATATGCTGCCCACAAGAGACTCACCTCAATCCCAAAGACATACACAGACTAAAAGTGAAGGGATGGATGGAAAAAGATATTTCATGCAAATAATAGGGAGAAAAAAGCAGGTGTTGAAGTACTTGTATCACAGAAAACAGACTTCAAAATGAAGAAGGTAACAAGAGATAAAGAAGGACATTACATAAAGATATAGGGGTCAGTCCAACAAGAGGATATAACTATTATAAATATCTATGCACCCAACACAGGGGCACCGACATATGTGAAACAAATACTAACAGAATTAAAGGAGAAAATAGAATGCAATGCATTCATTTTAGGAGACTTCAACACACCACTCACTCCAAAAGACAGATAAACCAGACAGAAAATAAGTAAGGACACTGAGGCACTGAACAACACACTAGAACAAATGGACCTAACAGACATCTACAGAACTCTACAACCAAAAGCAGCAGAACACAACATTCCTCTCAAGTGCACACTGAATATTTTCCAGAATAGACCACATACTAGGCCACAAAAAGAGCCTCAGTAAATTAAAAAAGACTGAAATAGTACCAACCAACTTCTCAGATCACAAAGGTATAAAACTAGAAATAAATTGTACAAAGAACAAAAAAAAGGCTCACAAACAGATGGAGGCTTAATAACATGCTCCTAAGTAATCAATGGATCAATGACCAAATTAAAACAGAGATCAAGTAAAATATGGAGACAACTGAAAACAACAGCACAACGCCCCATCTTCTGTGGGACGCAGCGATGGCAATTCTAAGAAGAAAGGATATAGCAATCCGGGCCTAGTTAAAGAAGGAACAACAATCCCAAATGAATAGTCTAAATACACAATTATTGGAACAGGAAAAAGAAGAACAAATGAGGCCCAAAGTCAGCAGAAGGAGGGACATATTAAAGATCAGAGAATAAATAAATAAAATTGAGGAGAATAAAAATATAGAAAAAATAGATGAAACCAAGAGCTGGTTCTTTGAGAAAATAAACAAAATAGATAAACCCCTAGCCAGACTTATTAAGAGAATCTACACACATAAAAAGAAATCAGAAATAAGAAGGGAAATATCATGACGGACACCACAAAAATACAAAGAATTATTAGGGAATATTATGAAAATCTATATGCTAACAAACTGGATAACCTAGAAGAAAAGAACAACTTTCTAGAAAAATACAACCTTCCAAGACTGACCAAGGAAGAAGCAGAATATCTAAACAGACCAATCACCAGCAACAAAACTGAATCAGTAATCAAAAAACTACCCAAGAACAAAACCCCTGGGTCAGATGGATTCACCACTGAATTTTATGTGACATTTAGAGAAGACATAATACCCATTGTCCTTAAAGTTCTTCAAAAGATAGAAGAGGAGGAATACTTCCAAACTCATTCTATGAAGCCATCATCACTCTAATACCAAAACCAGGCAAAGACCTCACAACAAAAGAAAATTACAGACCAATATCCCTGATGAACATAGATGCAAAAATACTAAACAAAATATTAGCAAACCAAATTAAAAAACACATCAAGAGGATCATACACCATGATCAAGTGGGATTCATCTCAGGGATGCAAGGATGGTATAACATTTGAAAATCAATCATTATCATCCATCATATCAAAAAAAAGGACATTAACCCAAACATGATCATCTCCACAGATGCTGAAAATGCATTCAATAAAAAAACAACATCCATTCATGATAAAAACTCTCCACAAAATGGGTATAGTGGGCAAGTACCTCACCATAATAAAAAGGCCATATATGACAAACCCACAGCCAACATTATCCTGAACAGCTAGAAGCTGAAAGCTTTTCCTTTAATATCAGAAACAAGACAAGAATGCCCACTCTCCCCATTTCATTCAACATAGTACTGGAGGTCCTAGCCATGGCAATGAGACAACACAAAGAAATAAAAGTCATCCAGACTGGCAAGGAATAAATCGAACTGTCCCTGTTTGCAGATGACATGATATCGTACATAAAAAACCCTAAAGAACCCACTCAAAACTACTAGAATATCTGAATTCAGCAAAGTTGCGGGATACAAAATTAATACACAGAAATCTGTTGCATTCCTAAACACTAACAATGAAATAGCAGAAAGAGAAATCAGGAAAACAATTCCATTAACAACTGCATCAAAAAAATAAAATACCTAGGAGCAAAACTAACCAAGGAAGTGAAAGACCTGTACCATGAAAACTACAAGACACTCTTAAAAGAAATAAAAGAGGACAGTAATAAATGGAAATTCATCCCATGGTCTTGGCTAGGAAGAATAAATATTGTCAAAATGGCCATCCTCCCTAAAGCAATCTACAGATTCAATGCAATCCCTATCAAAATACTAACAGCATTCTTCAATGAACTAGAGAAAATCGTTCTAAAATTCATATAGAACCACAAAAGACCCCAAATAACCAAAACAATCCTAAGAAGGAAGAATAAAACAGAGGGGCTCTTGCTTCCCAACTTCAAGTTCTACTACAAAGCCACAGTAATCAAGACAATTTAGTAGTGGAACAAGAACAGACCCACAGACCAGTGGAACAGAACAGAGAGTCCAGAGGTTAACCCAAACATATATGGTCAATTAATATACGATAAAGGAGCCACGGATATACAATGGGGAATCTTGAACAGCTGCTCTTGGCAAAACTGGACAGCTACATGTAAGAGAATGAAACTGGATCATTGTCTAACTCCATACATAAAAGTAAACTCAAAATGGATCAAACACCTGAATATAAGTCATGAAACCATAAACTCTTTGAAAAAAACAGAGGCAAAAGTCTCTTTTGACATAAACATGAGCAACTTCTTCATGAACATATCTCCCCGGGCAAGGGAAACAAAAGCAAAAATGAACAAGTGGGACTATATCAAGCTGAAAAGCTTCTGTATAGCAAAGGACACCATCAATAGAACAAAAAGGCATCCTACAGTATGGGAGAATATATTCATAAATGACATATCCGATAAAGGGTTGACATCCAAAATGTATAAAGAGCTCACGCACCTCAACAAACAAAAAGCAAATAATCCAATTAAAAAATGGGCAAAGGATCTGAAAAGACACTTCTCCAAATAAAAAATTCAGATGGGCAACAGGCACATGAAAAGATGCTCCACATCGCTAATCATCAGAGAAATGCAAATTAAAACCACATGAGATATCACCTCAAACCAGTTAGGATGGCCACCATTCAAAAGACAACAACAAATGTTGGCAACGATGTGGAGAAAGGGGAACCCTCCTACACTGCTGGTGGGAATGCAAAATAGTTCAACCATTGTGGAAAGCAGTATGGAGGTGCCTCAAAAAACTAAAAATAGAAATACCATTTGACCCAGGAATTGCACTCCTAGGAATTTACCCTAAGAATGCAGCAGCCCAGTTTGAAAGACATATGCACCTCTATGTTTATCACAGCACTGTTTACAATAGCCAAGAAATGGAAGCAACCTAAGTGTCCATCAGTAGATGAATGGATAAAGAAGATGTGGTATATATACACAATGGAATATTATTCAGCCATAAGAAGAAAACAAATCCTACCATTTGCAACAACATGGATGGAGCTAGAGGGTATTACGCTCAGTGAAATAAGCCAGGCAGAGAAAGACAAGTATCAAATGATTTCACTCATCTGTGGTATATAAGAACAAAGAAAAAACTGAAGGAACAAAACAGCAGCAGACTCACAGAACCCAAGAATGGACTAAGAGTTACCAAAGGGAAAGGGACTGGGGAGGATGGGTGGGAAGGGAGGGTCAAGGGTGAAAAAGGGGCATTACGATTAGCACACATAATGTAGTGTGGTGGCCATCCGGGGAAGGCAGTATAACACAGAGAAGACAAGTAGTGATTCTATAGCATCTTACTACACTGATGGACAGTGACTGTAATGGGGTATGTGGGGGACTTGATAATGGGGGATTGTAGTAACCATAATGTTGCTCATGTAATTGTATATTAATGATACCAAAATGAAAAAAATTAAAAAATTTAAAAAAAGAAGTCAATCATCCTCTTAAGACTTCAGTTTAGTCTTTATTTATAAAATAGACAGAGTTGTACAAAATCATTCTCAGGAGTTCCTCTGGTTCTAAGCCCTAATATCCTTGGTGGAATTAGGACTAAGTTGCATGATACTGAAACATACATATTGACACTGAAGAGAAAACTGTTTTGGATTCTTAAAGCAAAAATTAGAAAATCCTCCTTTTTTACACTGCAATTTCTCAAAGGTTAGAGAAAGAAAGTCTGTCTCACTTTTAAAAAGTTACATTTTAATTTATATACAGTGAAATTCACTCTTTAATATATAGTTCTATAAGTTTTCACAAATACTTTGTCATGCAAGCCATCACCAAACTAAAATATATAGTTACCAATTTCAAAAAATCTTTCACAATGCTTTGTTAGTCAAAAATTTCCTTCCTCCCTTATGCCTAGAAAACACTTATCTGCTCTGTTTCTATAGTTTTTCAGTAACATAATATAAATGGAATCATACAATGGGTAGCCCTTTGATGCAGGCACATTTCACTTAGCATCATGTATCTGAATTTCATATACATAGTTACGTGTATTTATAATTCATTCCTCTACATTGGGGACTAATATTCCACTGTATGGATACACACTGGTTTGCAAATTGGCCCCATACACGAAGGGCAGGCACAGAGCAAATAAGGAGGCAGATCATTCCAGATTGGTAGGTGAGTTTTAATAAGGAAGAGAACTTAACAAGGCTTGTCTTGGGTGGCTCCAAGACTACTAGATTTCTATGTCCACTGACTCACCAAATCTTCAAAGTTTATAGAGGCCTTAAGTGGATTCAGTCCCATATACCACCCAGATAGTCTCAACACCACCTTACTCTCTCAAGGCTATGTCCTTGAAACAGTTCCCACTGTGAGAAAGGTGAACAGAATATATATTCCAAGGACAGGGGAAGGGGGGATGAGAAGCCTCTGGCTGCCCAAGTCCAGCTTATAGGTCAACCAGCAGCCATGTTCTGATTACCTCCCCCACGAATGTACCACAATTTTTTGCCCATTAATCAATTAAAGGACATTTGGGTTGTTTCCTATTTGGGGTGATGATAAATCTATATATATTCAGAGCTTTTTGTGTGAACAGTTTTTATTTCTGTGGGGTGAATACTCAAAAGTGGATTGTTAGGTCATATGTTAAGTGTATGTTTAACTTCATTAAGAAAATTCCAAAATGTTTTCCAAAGGTGCTGTGCCATTTTGCAATCCTATCAGCACTGTATGAGAGTTCCAGTTATTCTGCATTCTCACCATTACTTCTAATTATGAAGACTTTGGTGTTCTTGCTTTTAGTTTTAGCCATTATAATAGGTGCATATTGGTATTTCATTGTGATTTTAATTTGCATTCTCCAAATAATAGATGATGTTGGACATCTTTTCATGTGCTTGTCACATGTACATCCTCTTTAATGAAGTGTCCCAATCCTATGCTGGTTTTTTATATTTAGGTTGTTTGTTTACATACTAGAGAGTTTTGCGAATTCTATATATATTCTGGATCAAAAGACATTATCAGATATTCATTTTCAAGTTTTTCTCCCAGTGTCCTGTGTTCTCATTCTCTTAACAGGATCTTTCAGAGAGCAACACTTTTTAGTTTTTATGAAGTCCAACTTAGCACAATTCTTTTAGTATGGACTGTGCTTTTCACATTATATTAAAAACTCAAGCCTAATTCAAGGTCACCAAGATTTTGTTCTATATTTTATTCAAAAAGTTTTAAAGTTTCAGGTTTTAGATTTAGGTCTGAATGATTTTGAGTTAGTTTTTATAAAAGATACAAGGTATGTAGGTCAAAGTTATTTATTTTTTTGCCTGTGGCTGTCCAATTCTTCCACACCATTTATTGAAAAGACTACCCTTTCTCCACTAATTGTTTTGCATTGTAAGTCAATTTCTGGACTCTATTCTTTCTTAAAATAGAAAGAGTGAAACACTATGCTATAAATATAACAAAACATATGCAAGATAGGTATGCTGAAAATTAAATGATGAAAGGAATTGAAGATGGTTTACATTCATGAGGAGAGAGACTGTATCAGTAATTTGGTGGCCCAATATTGTTTTGGTATCAGTTCCCTCAAGTATATATACAGATTCAATGCAATCCTTTTAAAAAACCTAGCAGCATTTTGTAGATGTCAGCAGACTGATTCTAAAATTTTTTATTTTAAATAACACTCTGAAACTACATATACAGTTGTTCATTGCTAGTATTTAGAAATACAATTCACTGTGTATATTCACCTTCTATCTTGCACTTTTGCCAAATTCACTTACAGTCCTAATAGCTTTTTTGTAGATGCCATGCATTTTTCTAAACAGAAAACCAGGTTGTTTGTAAATAAAGACACTCCCTCTTGAGCCAAGGTTTATTCAGAAATGCATTAATTTCCAAATATTTGGAGATTTCCCAGATATTTTTGTTACTGACTTCTTGTTTAATTCCATTATGATATGAGAATACATTTTATATGATTTTTATTCTTAGGGTGTGTCTCATGGTTCTGAATATATGGTCCATCTTTGTGAATGTTCCATATGCTCTTCAATAAAATATGTGTATGTCACAAATGTCTAGAGTACTCTATAAATGTCAGGGCAAGTAGACAGAAAATGTTCTATATACTTTGATTTTCCGTCTACTGTTCTATCAATTAAGAAAAGGGTATCTAAGAAAAGGGTATCAATTCTACAAGAGTTATTAGGGATTAGTCTATTTTTCCTTTCAGTTTTTGCTTCATATATTTTGGAGCTGGGTTGTTAGGTCCATACTACAATTAGAACTGTTATGTCTTCATGTAAAGTGACCTATTCATTATTATGGAATGTCCTGCTATATCTAGTAATTTTGTTTTATTAAGTCTATTTTGCCTGCTATTAATATACCAATTTAAGCTTTCTTTTGATTCGTCTTTGAAAGTTCTTTTTTCTACCCTTTTTAACTTATCCATATGATTATATTTAAAGTGGGTTTTTGGTAGACAGTATATAACTAGGTCTTTTTAAATGCAATCTGACAATATCTTCTCATTGTTATGTTTAGATCATTTATATTAAATGTAATCACTGGTTTAATTAGATTTAAATCTATCATTTTATTGTCTGTTTTTGATCTCTGCCCTCTGTGTTTTCATCTTTCTGTTCCCCTTTACTCCTTTCTTTTGGATTATTTGAATACTGTTTAGTAGTCTATTTTAATTTATTCCCACTTCCCCTGAATCTCTTGTGTTTTTAGTAGTTGATATAGGGATTACAATATACATTATCTAAATTTTCACAATATACATGGCAACTTCTATATTTTCACAGCAAAACAAAGAAGGTTTTCAACTGAATAAGTTTTGTTAGTTTCCCTACTGTTATATTTACCATATGCATTCAAATTAAAAAAAATAATCCATCAGTGTTAAACTTTTACTTTAAACAAAAGTTTAGTTTAAAAAATTTAAGCACAGGAATAATAGTCGGCTATATTTACCCAGATATTTACTATTTCTTTTGTTCTTTTTTATTAAATGCCAAATTTCCCTCCGGTATCATTTCCTTTCAGCCTGAAGAATGCCTTTTGACCTTTCTTTGGAGCACAGCTCTTGGCAAGAAATTCTCTTAGTTTTTTTTTCTTCTGAAAACCCCTTATTATTATTATTTTGTCTTTGTTATTGAAGATATTTTCATTAGGTATAAAAGACTGAGTTGACAATCCTTTTCTTTTTCTGGTCTCCACGGTTTCTGAACAGAAAACATCCATCATTTCAATTTTTATTCCTCTATATGTAATGTGTCATTTTTTTTCTGGCTCCTTTCAAGATGTTTTCTTTCCCTTCGATTCTTGAGAAGATTATATATCTGGTCATGGTTTTCTGTCAGTTCCTGTTTGGGATTCAATGAGCTTCTTAAATCTAATTTACTCTTAATATCGGAAATCTCAGTCATTATTTCTTCAAACATTTCTCTACATTAATCTTTTCCTCCTCTCCTGAGGCTTCAATGACACCAATTTTATTACTGTTTACAGGTCCCTGAGGCCCAGTTCATGCTTCCCCCCAATCCTTTTTCTTCTTTGTTCTTCAGACTATAATGTCTGACTTCAACTTCCTGACTCTCCTCTGTTATCTCTTCATTTGCTATTGAGCACATCTAGTGAACTTTTGACTTTGAATACTGCATTTTTCAGTTCCAAAATTACCAGTTAGTTCTTTCATTAAAAGTTCCAATTTTGCTGCTGAAAACTGCCTTTCTTCTTATTTCAAGCATGTTTATAATAGTTACTTTCAAGTCTCTGATAATCCAACATGTAGATCATCTTGACATAGTCAGTTTTACTTGGTTCATAATACGTTGAATAATTTTGGACTGTATCTTGGACATTCTGCATATAACTGTTGTGGTGATTCTGGGTCCTATTAAAAATCCTCTAGAAAATGTTAAGTTTTTGTTTTAGCAGGCAATCAACCCATTTAAGTTCAGACTAAAAGTTTTATTTTGCCTTCTCTGGACAGTAGTTCCAATATTAATTCACTTTCAAAGACTTTGTTATGTTGTTTGGGTCTGCTCAGCATGCTGGGAATTAGGTAGTGCTTTATAAGAGAGTCAGTTTTTAAGGCCTTTGTTATGGTTCTCTGAATCTGTTCTATACATGTGCAGCTCAGGAGTGAGACCAGAACTTATTTTGTTCTATACAGAAAATTAGGAGTAACCTTTTACAGATGTCTCCAAAATAACCTTCAGGCTTTCCAATCCCCAGGTATCCCTTTTCCTGGTTCTTCTGGCCACAAAGCCAGAATTCTTGAGCCTTCTTGTAACCACCCCGCACATACACATTACTGGCATCACCTTCAGAGTAAAATGGCAAAGGAAAAAAATAATGGTGATGCCCATTACATTCACTAGAAAGCAAAGGGCCTGTTTCCTAGTTCCTCTGGCCAGATAGACTTTCTCAGGCTTTAGATGCCTGTGCTGCCCCTATTGCGGTGCAGCCTACAAACAGGGCTGGCTTTGAGGCATAGGGGCCCCTTTCCTCATTTCTCTGGCCAAATATACATGGTTTTTCTTACAATGTTTGCTGCCTACATTTTCTATTCAGTGCCCACTGGGTCAAAACTGTGAGACAAAGAAGGGAAAAAAAATCTTGTGAAATTTACTTTTGTTATATATACATTGTTATACAAGTTTTGATTGTATCAAATTTCTGCAGACTAGAATAGAGATTATCAAGGAAGAGGACACATTCTAGAAGACAGCCAATCTGTTTTCCACAGAACTGTGTAGAAGTCTGGGACTCAAAATGGGGGAGGGGAGGCATGAAGTATAAAACAATATAATTAAGGACTATACATGGACTACTAACCACATATCAAAAACTGGGTCACAACATATGAGGATTTGTATTCTAAATGTGGTCCCACTGTGTATTACTGTATTTTGGTAATTAGGTATCTTCCAGTATAACACACAGTGTCCCTACCCAGTTGCCTAAAATGAAAGCTACCACTTCAATAGAGGTTTTATAATCCTTCACTTATAAATGTTCATCAGTTATCATCATCAACTTGAACAAAAGCCAAAGATCACTGTAAAATTCAGGGAAGACTACAACATCAGAAAAAGCAGCATACAGACAAAAAAAAATGATCCTGGAGGAAATAGAAGTATTAAAAAAAATGCTAGCTGGAAAATACAGATTTTCAGCAAGCTCCTGCATCTACACACTAGGAACAGGATGCAACAAAAAAGAAACAATAAAGAAAAACCCCTTGGAAATTAAAAAAATTCAGTAGGAATATTTGAAGACAAAGTTAAAGAATTTCATAGAAATAAAGTAAAAAGACAAAAAGACAAAAAAAGAGAAAAGCTTTAAGATTAAAAAAAAAATCAAGAGTCCAACTTACATCTAGTTTCAGTCCAAAAAATAAAGAATAAAAAGAGGAGAATGAGAGAGGGGGTGAGGAGTAGGTGGAGGAGGATCCAGAGTTGAAGAATCTAACCAGTTCTCAAAATAAATGAAAACCTATGCCTACATACATACTTATGAAATTAATATAACATCAAAGAGTAAAAGAAGCTCCTATAATTAAAAAAAAAACAGGATGGGACAGGTCAAAAAGAGAGAGGAGGCAACATAAAATAACTTCTAATGGACAAAGATGGAACAATTTCAGCAAAAAAATAATGTATTGAATATAACCCAAAAAATAAAATAAGTACTTATGAGTCCATATTTAATATAAATAAGTGACTGAATAAACAAATAATTGGGGAAGAAGGTATAAATCTTCCTTACATGAGAATCACCACTAAAAACTGTTCAAGCAATTCAGGAAATAACAAAAATGACCCTTAGAACACCACAGTAACTGCTGCAGGCAAGGTACAATGAGGAATGCTAAAACTGAAATGTTAGCATTTTCTTTAAAGAGAACAGGATATTTTCATAGACTCAAAAAACCCCCTCCACCCAAAAATATTTACTAATTATTGTGGTTGTTTCAATCTATGTCCACTAATTCTTTGCTACTTCTCCCTCCAGTAGGTGGAGCTTAATTTACCTCCCCTTTTTTAATCTGTGGGCTGGACTTAATGATTTGCTTCTAATAAACAGAGTATAGAAAGAAAAAAATAACTTCACAGTGGAGATACCTGGTACGCACTGTCTTAATCAATTCACCAAGGTCAGCATCACCAATAAGAAGACATATCGACATCATGATCCCTGATCTGATGTGGTAAGAAAAGCAATGATGTCTTTGATAGTCTTCCCAATAATTCATAACATCAACCTTATGAGAAAATATCCAACCCAAAATTGAGAGATATTTAACCAAATACCTAACCTTTGTAAGTGTGAAGGTAAGAAAAGGAAAGATAAAAAAATTTTACAGATTGCAGGACACTAAAGAGCCATAACAAATAAACGCAATGTAGTATTCTGTACTGAATCTTGGAACAGTATCTGTGGAGAAGTCTGTAATTTAGTTAATAATATTGTACCAATATTAATTTCCTAGATTTCATAAGTTATTGTAGTTATGGAAAAGGTCAGTATTAAAGGAAGCTGGGAGAAGGGTATATGAAAACCTTCTGTACTATATTTGCAATTCTTCTGTGTCATATTATTTCAAAATAAAAATGATAAGTAAGTAAATAAGCTATTAAAAGTTAAAGGGGCAAAATTAGGTCACCTATAAAAAAGCAAGACGAGAGTAACAATGCACTTCTTATTAGTAAAAGAGAGGCAAGAAGGCAATAGAGCAGTGCCACTGATGTTTTCAGTGAATATAATTTTCAATTTAGAATTCTGTGTTAGCTTAAAGATCTATGAAGTGGCAAAGCAACATAAAGACATTGTCAGACAAATTTACTTCCCAATGTTTTATTGCAGGAAGCATTTCAGAGTGTTTTCCAGAAACCAAGTAAACCAAGAACAATGAAAATGTGAGACCTGGAGAACACTGGATCTAAACCAATGAGCTGGGGAGAGATGTCTCAAGATTATTGCTGTGCAGCAGCCCTATAGAGGAATCAGACTGTGATTCCTCCATGAATAAGAAGCAATTGGATGGAGTTGATACTATTCTTGAAAACCTGAGTAACAAAAGGAGGTGATAAAGTTAGCCAATACAAGGGAGGGAAGGCAATTAGAAACTTCAAGAAAAAACAAAACACAGGAAGGGTATGTAATCAGTGTATTACATATTCATAATGTAATTATTACTTACAAGTTACTAAGCTATTTAAAAAAGGAGAAAGTGCTTATTGAAGACAATGTAAGCATTTTAGCACCAAGAGAGAAAAGACAGTAAAATTTTAGGTGAGAGAAGTTAGGTGAAAGGGATTGGAAATAAAGGACAGATAAACTAATATCCACATCACAGGGCGATGAGAAAAGATAGTATCTGGCCTGCAAATGGGTTTTTGTTTTTAAAAATTGCAAGTCATCAGATGTTGCAAAGTGAGGTAAATTCTTAACTCTCAATGTAAGAAATCAATATGTAGTGCCTAATATTGATAGATCAATAAGTATCAATATAAGCATATTAGTTTTATGACACAGCATATTAGGGAGAACAAAAACATAAGAATAGTTAAAATATTAAATATGGTTTCTCTGGGAAGTAAAACAAGGGGTGGAACAAGAGTGCTTAACATGAAATCTCTTCTATATGATCTGATTTTTAAAAACCATATACATGTTTCACTTGGAATTTTATTTTATTTTTCAAAAGCAAAAATTCTACACTATTTTCAACACTGAATAAAAACAACTCATTTACTCATTCATAACAAGATGCTGAGTTTCTGCTTAGTGTAGTGGCTGGGTATTAAATAAACATGGTTCTTGCCATGGATGGCCAAGGCTTTCAACTTAACACATTAAATGCTTTATCAACACTAATTTGTTTCAGAAGATATGGTTTCATATTCTTTTCAACAACTTTAATAAACACTTAAAAATTACTATATTAAATCTTTAAAAGTAACATAAATATACTGACACTTAAGCTTAATATTTTTCAATGTAACATGTTTAAACAATTTTGTATATGATGTATTCAAGAAATTTGAAACACTGAAAGTAAGCTTAAAGTTACATATATGATTCTGAATTATTCAACCCAGTAGAAGATAATATTGGTATGGATAATTTTTTTAAAAAGAGAAGAAAATATGGCCCCAAATCATTAATATTTCATTTTGAAGTATGTGTATATATAAATCCTTGGATAAATTTATTTTGTTTATCTATGTGAGTGTAGACTGTGATTAAGAGAGGTTTTAAAACTCTTTTCTCAAATAAATTATGAAATCACAATGTGAGGTTCCAAGTCAAAGAAATCATTTTTCTTGGCTACCCTAACCTGTCCCACTGCTAATCCACAGTGAAAATACTGCATCCTCTCATGCTGACATAAACAGTAGAGTTTTTTTCAAACTAGGTATCAACATTGTTATAGGAATAATCACAACATATCTGCCAGTATCAATGGTGAGATGGCATTAGAAGCCCCATTGTGGTTCCATACAGACACATTTTAAAACTTTTATTTTTTGGCATAATGCTAACTCGGGGATTGAAGCCAATAGTCTAACACTCAACTTCATTTCTAATTTATGTACATATTAAACTAAATTTTTTATTTATGAGTTTTAATAGACAATTTTTTTTCTGAGTCTACTTTCTAATCTTTAAAATGGATTTAATTTCTATCTCAGAGTGTTATTATTGTTAGAATCAAATGAGACAATGTATCTGAAACATCTGATCTATGGTAGCTGACAATGTCAATTCTATTTCCCCTTTTGTCCCACGTGTATGTACCTTGGCACAAAAGTTAAAGACTAAGTTAAAAATTTATCCAAATTATTAATTTACTTATTAAATACTGAGTTGCAAATATTTTTCAGACATTCTAAATAGCAAAGGTGTTCCATGCAAAAAAATAAAAGAACACTGCAAATATCAAGACTTAATATAAGCCTCTGGTAATTAAAACAGTATTGTACTGGTATAGGAACTGACAAATAGATAAAAGCTTCAAAACAGCATCCAGAAATTAAACCACTCTTAAAGGGGCTTTTAATATATGAGAGAAGTCTCATTATAAATCAATGGAGAAAGAATGAGCTATTCAAGAAATAGCTTTTCACATGGAAGAAAATTGCAATTATATATCCCCATTTCCTCCCATCATCATTAAAAAAAAAAACAATTCTAGACTGATAAAAGGCCAAACTAACAAAAACAAAACTTTAAAGCCATTAGAAGAAAATATTTTTAAAAACTTCAGAATCTTCATATGGGAGAGAATTTCATTTAAAAAAGAAAGTAAAAGAAAAAACATAAAACCTCCATATTACAAAAGATAGCACAAAAATAAAAGATTAGCAATATACAGGGAAACTGTAACATATAAATCATTAAGAAAAACAAGAACAACCCAAAATATGAGCAAGGAAATAATCAATAGAAAAAGAAATATAAATGACCAATAAACAAACATATGAGAAAATGCTTAATCTCACCAATAACAGGAAAAATGTTAATTAAAAAATGAGAGATTTAGATGGACAAAAGCTTTCAAAGCCTGATACTATGGAGTATTGTTAACCACAGAGAAAAGTGGAAACTCTCAGTCATTGCTAGTGAAAAGATGGTAACAGCCACTTTAGAGACTCTTTAGTGGTTACCTAGAAAAACCAAACATACACTCTCTATGATCCAATAATTTTTCCTTTCATATATGTTCACTGTATGTTTACAGAAGCAAAGTTTGTTATAGCAAAAACCTAGCAATAATATGAAGAGTATAGGAAATGGATTAAGTTTAGTAGAGTCATATGATAGAACACTATATAACAGTTAAAAGAAATACACATACATACAATGTGTACATATATATGAACTGGGAAAGATCTTAAAACATAATTATAAGTGAAATTATGCTGTAATATATCATTTATGTAAAATTTCATAACACAAAAAATACTTTTACATATATATCCATCAATAATATATGTAAGATATTAAAACTGTTCTGAAAGCTTACACTTTAATTTAATGGTAACTTCTCTTTGAGAAGCAGTAAGACAAAGATGTCAACTTTATAGGATTTGTTTATTAAAAATAACATATTAACAGCTGCCAATTCTGAGTGAGAGTTAGGTGGGTATCTGTTTTCTTACTCTTGATACTTCAGTCAGTTTTCTGGATTGTAAAAAAGAAAGCTAATAAAGGACACCAAAAGGATCATAATTAAACATTCTTTTCACTATTTAAATACAACAAAATGTAGTATGTGAATTCAACATGCTAAGAATACAAGATAAGCAAATGAAATCAATTCCAGGTTATTATTTATGTTGATAAAGCCTACAAAAAGTAGAGTATGTCTTGGAAATAAGGCAAAGAATTTTGATCTTAAATATCCTCTATTTAATTGATAAAGTGAATCCTCTCTTTAATTTGCCCCATTTGAAAGTATTAATTTGCATATTTCCAATTTGATAACTTAGACTATTGCTAGAATTTTCATCCAAGCACTGAAAAAAATAAGTAAAGAGTAAAAGTCCTAAAATAAACCAACTAACCTGTATGGGTTCTTCTGTGTCTCTGAAGCTCATCACTCCTTGTGAATCTTTTGCCACAAAACATCCAGTTGCACACAAAAGGTCTTTCTCCAGTATGCCAGCGAAGATGTGCTCGCAGGTGAGATGTTTTGCCATAAACTTTTCCACATCCTTCAATATGACAGATATGCTGTTTCTTTTTTCCTGGTTCATTGCTGCCTCTAACAAAAACAAAAAATAAACATTAATTACACTCCCAAACACCAACCTTATAATTATAGAAAAATAAAAGGGAATCAAGTTTATTAAATGATGCTTTTTGAATGGGTTTTTTAAATCATGATGCTGTAATTGTATGTATAACTGTAAGTATGAACTCAAAACTGCTATAAAAACACGTTAATCTCAGACAGTTCATGTTCTCCCTTGGACATCATGTTCCTTCCCCAGTAGGTTCTTCCCTTGGGAAAAAAAATCTCTTTAAGATTTTCAAGACACTTGAAAAATCTTCTCTAAAATACCAAAAGGATGGTAACCCCCATTTGAAAGTATGAGATGCAGAATTTCATTTACAGCAAGACAGCATGAAGACTTCCATGGACCTACTTCCCTTACTGTTGAAAATTACAAAAACAAACCTAACAAATACCATTTCAGTCTCTGGAAATGACCCTAAAAGCACACAGCAAATAAATGTTTATTCAAGAAAATGAAATTGAATTTGGTAAGAATGGTGACAGTCTGTGGTATCTAAATCAAGACCTACTCCCTCTCTCCCTTACACCTCCCCCTTGATACACACACACTACAGACTGGTGTAGCTAGAGGAGGTCTCCCTCTCCTCCAACCTTCCTGTTGGTGGGTTATCTCTCTAGGAGGGGCAAAACACCATTTTTCATTCTACACCCAGCTACCTGTTGCTGAAGGTAAATTCCAGACAAGTATGGCTGACAGGCACTCCCTTCTTCCACCCAAACCCAATTACTGAGACATGAGCTCTAGCTTGGATAGGGCATGATGAAATTACTGGGGATCAGATCAACCTTGACACAGCTCATTTGAGATTCATAAATCAGGGGTTCCAAGCCAGGAGAGGCAAGCCAAGAAAACCTGAGGCTATTGTTGCCTCCTGCTACTAAGTATTCAGCTCTGAGAGAAGGGATGTCCCTTAGAGAGAAATGTGCCACACTATCCCAACCCTCACTTCAAGGGCCATCACACAGTTTTTGGCCAAAGGGAAAGCACACACAACACAGAAAAAGAGCCCCAAATCTCTTCCCAAAGGCAACGACTCCATTTGCAACCAAGGGTAGAAAAGTTCAAGCCAAGGGGTGCTCTTAAAAACAGTGGAGACTGTTACAAAAGACAATTAGGAGGAGACTTAGAGTCACTGGAGAAAGGGGCTGAACTGCAGGCTGGCTAAGTTGCCAGAGAGTATGAAGAAAACAGCAGCTGGGAGGAGTCAAAAAAAAACTGAAAGGAAGGAGTTATCTAGCTCTTAAAAGGAATCTAATTGGATCAGTCTGTGGAGCAATATATGCTTCAGGGCTTTGTTGAAAATAATAGAGCAATCAGTTGACAATTACTAGAGCTTAAAAGATGGGTTTGATCAGGGACAGAGGGAGTCAGAAAGAGCCCGGTGCAAACTGCTCTCATACCAAGGTTACAAGGTCACAGTCAGCATATCCAAGTCTGTACCCACTGGGGGTGTGTGTTGGGAGGGAGAGAGGTGTTTGAGGTGGGGAGAGAGGGGAGGGAGGATGATTTCACTAAAATACTCCAGTCAGTCACTAAATACACAAGCAAACAATAGTAACAAGATGGGGGTGGGGGGAGTGCAGGTGGACAGGACTGAGTTACTACAATATATAATTTAAACTGTCCAGTTTTTAACAAAAATTGTGAGACATACAAAAAACAAACAAACAAAAAACAAAACAGGAAAGGATGGCCTATACCCTAGAAAAAAAGCAGACAGGAGAAACTGCAAGAGCAACCAGATTTAAGAAGAGTTCAAAGTAACCATTAATAAATATGTTCAAAGAACTAAATGACATCATGACAAAAGAAGCAAAGCAAGGTATAATGACAATGTCACATCAAACAGAGACTATCAATAAAGAGGTAGGAATGATTTAAAAAAAAAACAACTGGAAATTCTGTAAATGAAAAGTACAACTGAAATGAAAAAAATCACTAGAGGGACTCAAGAGAAGGAATAGGAAAAATGAAGATGGATCAATAAAGATTATGCAATCCAAAAAGAGAGAAGAAAAAGAACAAAGGTAAGTGACTAGTATCAGAGAAATGTGGGACACATTAATATGAAAGAGGAAGGGGGGAGGAGAGTAGGGAGGGAAAGCATGAAGAAGAAAAAATATTCAAGAAATAATGGCTGAAAACTTATTAAAATTTACTGAAAAACATTAATCCACACATGCATAAATTTCAACAAACTCCAAGTATAATAAATGCAGAGATCCACAAATAGGTACTTTATACCAAAAAATCCTGAAACCCAAAGACAAGGATAAAAGCTTGAGAGAAAAAAAGAGAAAAATGACTCATCACTTATAAGGAAATCCCAGTAAGATTAAGAATGAATTTCTCAGCAGAAAAGCAATGGAGGTCACAGGCAGTGTGAAAACATTCAAGGTACTCGAGAAAGCTATCTTTCAAAATCAACATGAAATAAAGATATTACCAAATAAACAAAAACAGAGAATTTGCTGCTAGCAGACCTACCTACTTTTCAAGAAATACTAAAGGAAGTTCTTCAGGCTGAAAGCAAGTGAACCCAGAAAGTAATTCAAATGCACATGAACAAACAAGAGAGAATCAGCAAAGGTTATTACATCATTATAAAGGATGGTATATTTCTTCTGTTAACTGATTTAAAAAGCAATTTCATAAAACAGTATGTAAAAACATACTGTCAAGCCTATAACATTACACACGTGTAATTTTTAACAACATATTTCCCAATAACAGCACAAACGATGTGGGCAGGAGCAAAACTGTATCAGGCTAAGGAAGTGACCCCAGATGGTAACTCAAAATCATCAGAAACAAATAAAGAGAACTAGAAGTGATAAAGTTAACATAGCAAAAGCTATATATACTTGCTTGCCTTCTCTCCACTTCTTTAAAAGATAAAATTATGCAAAGTAATAGTTATAGCAATGTACTGTACGGTTTACAACATAGACGTAATATATGTAACAATAATACTACAAAGAGAAGCAAAAGGAACTAGACCTATATAACATTTTTACAACTCACTGGAATTACGTTACTATAAATCTTAAAACTAATTATGATAAATAAAAGATATACACAGTAAGGCCTAGAGAAACCACTGAGGACATAAAATAACAGTGAAAAAATCCTTAAAAAAATAAAATGCTACATTACAAATTAAAATGTGGTATTATATTCACTTAATGCAAAAAAAAGCAGTAAAGGAGGAATAGAAGAACAAGAACAAAAAGCAAGACATGGAAAACAAAACTAGAACGGCAGGCATAAATTCAACAAAATCAGTAACATCAAATGTGAATGGATTATACAATCCAATCAAAAGGCAGATTTCGTCAAATTGGATTTAAAACAATATCCAACTATATGCTGTCCACAGATGTCACACCTAACAATCAAAGACACAAAGATATAGAGATTGAAAGTAAAAATATGGAAAAAGATACTGTGCAAACAACGACCACAAGAAAGTTGGTGTGGGTAAAATTGTAAATGTCTCGCCTGGCTTTAGTGCATTTGCATATGCTCAGGGGTGGAGAGAAGTTCATCTCCATGCCAGTGGGTAATTTTACCTGGGCAACCGAGGGCGTGTCTGAACCTGAGAGTTTAAGTGGAGGGGCTGGCTTGCTTACTGGTTTGCTTCCTCTGGAGCAGAGGAGAGATATGGCCCTAGACTGCAGTTTGTAAGCAATAAATGAGTTTTAAACTTTATTTCTCCCTTTGACTGATTTTGGTTTTTAGAGGTATTTTGCCCCAGGATTTCCTTTTCCCAGACGTACATCTGGCAGAAGTTGGCAGGGTGCCTCTGAACCCAAAATCTGTCATAATGGGTGCAACCTTTGGGAGGGCTGCTCCCGTGGATGGTGGGGAGGCCCCAGTGGCTACAGTGGCAGAGGGTGCTGCTTTACCTGTTATTATCACCCCAGCTGTGGGGCTTCCAAGTTGGGAACCCCTAGTGGGGAATTGGTCTAGGGAAAAGTACCTCTTAGAGGGGTGGGGCCTTCCCCAGAACCGGAGAAGGATGGAAACACCAGATTATTAGCCCTCAGAGTTGGAAGTTGGAAGACTGCTTGGAGACCTTAGGAGGGCGTGTAGCAGCTGGCATTGTAGGTTTTCTTTTCATTGAGATAGTGGAAAATGTTATACAGGAGAAAGGATTATCAAGAGGGCTAGCGAGGAGAGAGAGGGACTTAGGCGGGAGAGAGGCACACTTCAGCATCGCTTGGAGGAGCTAGGTGACAACCTGTGGGATGCTATTAAAGAAGAGAGACAGTTACTGAAAAGACAGGTCATGCTCCTAGAAGACTCCTTAGCAGCAAGGGGGGAGGCAGCAGGAAAATCCACCTTGCAGGAGGCCATGGGAGAGGGGGAGGAAAGACTAATGCCTTCAGCCCCAGAAATGGTGGAGGAGGAGCCATTGGTGGAGAAGCCCAAGAGAGAAGAGGAGGAGGCAGGGCCACTGGCGGATCTGCTAACCAGGCCACCACCAGAGGTACTATCTTCTCCTGGTTTAAAGGCCTGTCCAGCTGTAATTAAGAAAATAAAAACGAAACAACCGCGGGCTCCTCAGGGGGAGGAGCAGCCCCCTCCCCAGGTTGTGGAGCACTCCATGTTCTGCCCCTAAACCCAGGATAAGCTGGTGGACATGAGCATCCGGTATAGACAGAGGACATCGGAATCTCTGCCTACATGGCTTTTACATCTCTAGGATATAGGGGTGGGAAACACTGTTGTGTAGGGTACTGAGATGAGCAGAATGGCTTCCCTGATGGCACCCTTCCCTCCAGCAGTGACTGCAAAATGCCCATCACGGCTCAGGGAATCAGACACTCCTGGAATGGCTGACAGCTGCCATCAGGATAGTTTGGCCTAATCAGGGTGATTTACCATATTTTCCCAGTAGTTGGAAAACATATGCAGAGCTCCAAAAGGTACTGTGGAAATTGGGTATGAAAAATATTATCTATAATATGGACCCCCAGGGCCCTGTTGAGGAGGTATTCACTATAGGAATGAGAAATATGGTGCTGCATACATCTCCCACATCTCTTTGGGTCCCTAGTAAATACCCTTGCCCCCCACCTAGGGCAACTCATAAGTGAGGCTATTCGTACTTTAGCAGATCTGGGAGAGGTTAATACAATAAGGGCACAGAGGGAAGTACGGACCACGACTGAAAGGAGAAGTGCAAAAGGCCACGTGAAGGTCTCGAGGACCCAGATGTGGGTTGATCTGATAAAGGCTGGCATAGTGAAAGAAAAACTCAATGGGCAGCCCAATAAAATATCGTTAGAACTGTGGCACCAATTAAAGCAAGAGCACAGTTCCAGCCACTGAGGTCCAGGACATGGCCTCATGCCTGGCCTGTGTCCCTGCAAAACTTCATGGGAGACAGTACTCAGGATTCGCCTGAGCCCTCACCCCCACAGGATAATGATTGGGCATCGCGGTTTGACAGGGGGTGGGGAGGTCAGAGTCTCTACCTTGGGGAACATGGTGGGGACCAGAGGCCACATGTAGAATTAGCAATTCATTGGTCCCCTGTGAATGTACAATGTGTCCTGGTGCTGGTGGACACAGGAGCTGAGTGTTCTTTGATTCATGGCAACCCTGAGTGTTTTCCTGTGCCCCCCTGCTGTGATAGATGGCTATGGGGGTAAGGCAATAGAGTGAAGAAAGCCTAAATCTCATTGGGGATAGGGCGTCTACCATGTACATTTCTCCCATCCCTGAATATATTTTGGGGGTAGATATCGTGCATGGCCTGTGATTACACACCAATGCAGGTGAGTTTAGACTGAGGATACGTGTGGTAAAGGCAGTTCTGAGGGAACATGTTAAGCACCCACCTGTAGCTCTGCCTGTACCTTGGCAGGTGACAAATATTAAGCAGTATAAATTGCCTGGGTGTGGGGGAGCACAAGAAAATTGGAGAAAGTCTACAGGAGTTGGAGAGGGTGGTCATCATAAAGCCCACTCATAATCCTTTTAATTGTCCAGTGTGGCCAGTGAGAAAGCCAGATGGCTCCTAACGTATGCCTATAAACTACAGGGAATTGAATAAAGTCACACCCCCTTTGCATGCTGCTGTCCCCTCTATAGCAGACATTCTGGACACCCTCAGCCATGAACTGGGAACATATTATGTGGCAGACCTTGCTAATGCTTTCTTCTCTATTGATATAGCACAGGAAAGCCACGAACAGTTTGCCTTCACAAGGGAAGGCCGGCAGTGGACATTCACTGTCCTCCCACAGGGAGACCCCCACAGTCCCACCATCTGTCATGGACTTGTAACTCAGGACTTGGCCACATGGAAGAAACTGCAAACAGTGTGGTTGTATCACTACATTGATGGTATTATGCTCACATCTGATACTCTTTCAGATTTAGAAGGGGCAGTTCCTAGACTGTTGCAACAACTACAGGAAAAAGGATGGGCTGTGAACAGCATCAAGGTTCAGAGACCTGGTTTGCCTGTGAAATTCTTGGGGGTTGTCTGGTTGGGTAAAACAAAAGTTGTTCCTGAAGCAGTTATAGACAAAGTCCAGGCTTTCCCACCCCTACCTCTGTGGCAGTATTACAATAGTTTTTGGGTCTTTTGGGCTACTGTAGAGTGTTTATCCCACACTTGGCACAAATTCTGAAACCGTTATACTGGTTGGTATGAAAGGGCATCAGGTGGGACTGGGATGGGACATGTGCAGCTGCTTTTACTGCTGCCAAGCAGGCAGTCAAGACCATACAGGCCTTGAATGTAATGGGCTCATCAAGGCCCTGTGAACCAGATGTTCACGTAACCAAAGAGGGTTATGGATGGGGTCTTTGGCAGCAGCTTGAACGGACATGCCAACCTATTGGATTTTGGTCATGACTATGAAAAGAGCAGAGGTCCACTACCCCTTGATAGAGAAGCAACTGGCTACTGTGCACCACACCTTGCTGTCTACGGAGCCAATGACCAGAACAGTTCCGACCAAGGTAATAACCACCTATCCCATTGCAGGGTGGGTGACATACTGGACCCAAAGGCCATGGGGTGAAGTGGCACAGACACCTAACACTGGCCAAACGGGGTGCATATTTACAGCAGCCCTGTGCCCTTTCTACTAGCCCCTTAAATGGAGAACTCCAATGCTTACTGGGGCCAGTAACCTACACCAGTGGAGAGCAGGAAGAACTTGCTTTTCAGCCCTTGGTAGCCGAGACTCCTTATCAGGAGGAAAAAGCCCCTATACCTGAAGATTCTTGGTATGCAGACGGCTCCAGTCATGGGCAGTCCCTGAAGTAGAGGGCTGTGGCTTTCCATCCTAAGACAGAGACAATATGGATGGAGGATGGAGAGGGGAAGAGCAGTCAATGGGCTGAGCTGTGGGCAGTATGACTCATGATCACCCAGGAGCCTTCCCCCATAGTTGCCTGCATTGACAGCTGGACAGTCTATCGGGGCTTGACCCTGTGGCTACTGACATGGTATCATGCCAACTGGATGGTTGGTCACCAGCCCCTTTGGGGGCAAGAGTTGTGGCAAGACCTACGGGCCTCTGGTCAGACTAAGACTGTATGTTTATAATTGTAATACCTTCTGATGGATTGGCCCACTTATCCTTATAAAATCTACCTCTTTATCTCTAATGACACCTTTACTTTTAAAGCGTATTTTGTCTGATATTAGTATAGCCACTCCAACTGTAAGTCCAGGAAAAGGAAATCCCAGGGCAAAATACCTCTAAAAACTGAAATCAGTCAAAGGGATTTAAAACCCATTCATTGCTTACAAACTGCAGTCCAGGGCCGTCTCTCTCCTCTGCTCCAGAAGCAGCAAGTCAGTAAGCAAGCCAGCCGCTCCACTTAAACTCTCAAGCTCAGACATGCCCTTGGTTGCCCAGGTAATTACCCATTGACATGGAGATGAACTTCTCTCCACCCATTAGGATATGCTAATGCACTAAAGCCCCCCAACCCAGGCAATTTATACTGCTTAGTATTTGTCATCTGCCAAGGTACAGGCAGAGCTACAAGGTACAGGCATCCCCAGGGGATGATGAAGCAGACACACTGGTCCAGGTGCACTAGCTAGAAGGAAAGCCTGCCTCTGATGTGACCCAATAGCTATACCAGCGTTTGGTGCACACAGGGCAAAAGACAATGTGGGCTGTAGCCCATCGGTGGGGCTTGCCATTAATCTTTGAAGAAGTCAGCAGAGCCCGGAAAGGTGTGCCTTGTGTGCTCTAAGAGGGACTTACATCGAGTCCTACAGCAACATGGGACAATAGTAAGGGGCCAATACCCCTTGTCAGGTGGCAAATAGACTATATTGGGCCTCTGCCCATATCAGAAGGATATCGGTATGCCATGACTTGTGTGGACAAGGCTACTGGACTATTGGTTGCTTTTCCTGCACATCGTGCAGATCAGCAAACCATCAAGAGGGACCTGGAGCTTCTCTTTGCAGCCTATGGCCAGCCACAGGTGATTGAGAGTGATCAAAGCACCCACTTTACTGGACATGCGTTACAAGAATGGGTGCAGCAATTAGAAATAAAGTGGAAACTTCATGTACCATATAATCCTACCAGGGCAGGCATGATAGAGAGGTACAATGGTTTGCTGAAATCTGGCCTGAAGTCAGACACCAACCGTCTATGGGGTTGGTCAGTTCGCCTATGGGCAGTGCTGCAGCATTGAATGAGAAGCCATGTAAAGGAGCTTTGAGCCCTGTGGATATGCTCACACACCTTGCTGCCTCTCCTATACAACTGTACATCCAAACCAAAGAAGAGTTATTGAAGCCAGGATATGGCCAGCAGAGCAACATCCTGCTGCCAGTCCCTACTGCATTAAGCTCTGGAGACACCATTGAATGGACCTGGCCCTGGACATTTCAACACATGGACCAGTGATGGCTGGCCCTTCTGGCACCTTGGGGGAAAGGCCTGGAAGCTGGCCTCCTGTGTATTCCTGGAATACAGCTGAATGGCCCCAAAGGTCATGGTAGTGTACCCAAAACATCCAGGAGGTAAGAGCATCTTGTGGGGAAGTTTTGTTTTATTGTTATGGCCAGTGCATGTACCTCCCCTGTAGCCCTATGACCCATCTATAACTCTCACAGGGAGGGGAGTGAAAGTCTGGTATACTAGACCAGGACTAGATCCCATTCCTGCCACTGTTTTATCACAAGACCACTCTCCTGCATGTATCCTATCTGATGGACAAGATTTGCCTATGCTGGTGTCATTAAAACATGTATCTATCACCCTTAAGGTTATTTTCTCCTACAGTCCTTGTGGCCTGAATGCACCCCCTGGCTACAGCTGCCACATGATGAGTGCTCTGAACCCTCAGCTCCTGCCTGCCTATGGAATGGACGAGCTATGGACTTAATCTGCAGAAGACTTTGAACCTAGCTGGATCCTCCGGCTTGAGGATTATCATAATTTTATTGCTGTTGCTATTGTTATGTCATTAGTCTGGTCACAATGCTCATTTTCTCGCCCAGGGTCCATGGTGGAAGAAGGGGAATGAGTAGATTGTAAGGCAAGATTTCTGGAGGGGTGGCCTGTGGGTAAAATTGTAACATTCCCAGAATATCTCTCCTGGCTTTACTGCATTTGCATATCCTCATGGGTGGAGACAAGTTCATCTTCATGTCAATGGGTAATTACCTGGGCAACCAAGGGCATGTCTGCACCTGAGAGTTTAAGTGGAGGGGCTGGGTTGCTTACTGGCTTGCTGCTTCTGGAGCAGAGAGAGACGGCCCTGGACTGCAGTTTGTAAGCAATAAATGGGTTTTAAATCCCTTTGACTGATTTCGGTTTTTAGAGGTATTTTGCCCTGGGATTTCCTTTTCCCGGACTTAGAGTTGGAGTGGCAATATTAATATCAGACAAAATAAACTTTAAAAGTAAAGGGGTCATTAGAGATAAAGAGGTAGATTTTATAAGGATAAGTGGGCCAATCCATCAGAAGGTATTACAATTATAAACATACATATACTTAAATAAGAAAGTAACAAGAGGGCACCAAAACAGATGAAGTAAAAACTGACAGAAATTAAAGGAGAAATAGACAATTCAACAATGGCTGGAGATTTTTAATAGTCTATTTTCAATCTTTTCACAAAACAACTAAGCAGATCAACAAGGAAAGGGAAGACTTGAATAACACAATAAACGAACTAGACCTAACAGATATCCCTAGAACACTCTACCCAACAGCAGCATAAAATATACTCTTCTCTAGTGCACATAGAACATTCTTCAGGATAATTATGCTAGGCCATGAAACGAAATTCAATAAATTTAAAAGGACAGAAATAACATGAAGTTTGCTTTCTGACCATAATGGACTGAAACTAGAAATCAGTTATAGGAGACAACTGGAAAATTTACAAATATCTAGAAATTAACACACTCTTAAATAACCAATGAGTCAAGAAGAAATAAAAAGAGCAATTAGAAGCTACTTTGAGATGATGAAAATAAGATACAACATAGCAAAATTTAAGGGATGCACTGTAAAGCAATGCTTAGAGGGAAATTTTTAGTGTAAATGCCTGTTAAAAAGGAAGATATTAAATCAATAACCTAACCTTCCAACTTAAGACAATGGATTAAGAGCAACTTAAATCTAAAATAAAACAAGCAAAAATGAGGAAATAATAACTAAACAGAAACTAATGAAATAGAGAATACAAAAACAATGGAGAAAAAAATCAGTGAAATCACCAAAAGCGGATCGTTTGAAAAGATCAACAAAATTAACAAGTTAGGTAGACTGACCAAGAGAAAGACTCAAATTACTAGAACCAGAAATCAAAGAGGGGTCATTGCTACCAACCTTACAGAAATAAAAAGGATTATAAAGAAATACAAAGAACAAATGTATGCCAATCACTTAAATAACTTAGATGCAATGGACAAATTCCTAGAAAGACACAAAGTAGCAAAACTGACAGAGAAGCTCATAAGAAGCAGAGATAGAATTAGTAAAAAAAAATATTCCCATAAGAAAACCTCAGAACCAGTTTCACTGGTGAATTCCACAAAACATTTAAAGAATACCAGTTCTTCACAAACTCTTTGAAAAAATAAAACTGGAGGAAACACTTCCCAACTCCTTCTATAAAGGCCAGTATTATCCTTACCAAAAGCACTCAAAGATATTAAAATAAAACTACAGACCATTATCTTTCATGAACATAGCTGCAAAAATTCTCAACAAAATGCTGGCGAAATGAGTACAGCAACATAAAGAAAGAATTATATACCATGACCAAGTTGGCTTTATCCCACAAATGCAAAATACTTTTAACATCCAACAATCAATTAATGTAATACACCATACTGACAGAACAAAAAACAAAAACTACATCATCATGTCAACAGATGCAGAAAACCATGTGACTCAATCCAACATCCTTTCATGGAAAAAAACACTCAGCAAAAGCAGGAACAGAAGGGAGTTTCCTCAACTTGATTAAGGGAATGTATGAAAAACTCAGAGCTAATATATCATACTTAATGGTTAAAGTCTGGATGCTTTTTCCCTAAGATTAGGAACAAAACAAGGATGTTCACTTTGACTATTTCTATTCAACATTATACTGCAGAGTCTAGACAGAGCAACTAGGCAAGAAAAAGAAATGAGTTATCCAGACTGTAAAGGATGAGGTAGAATGACCTCTATTTGCAGATGATATGATCATATATATGTATATATAGAGAGAAAGCCCTAAGGAATCCATTAAAAAAACATTATAACTAATAAGAGTTCAAACAAGGTTTCAGGATACAAGATCTATATACAACAACTAATTGTATTTCTATATACTTACAATAAACAATGAAGAAAGAGTTCCTTATAATAGCATCAAAAAGAATAAAATACTTAGGAATAAACTTAACAAAATAAATGTAAAAATTTATACTCTGAAAACTATGAAAGTGTTGAACAAAATTAGAGAAAAATCTAAATAAATAAATACCACAAATATGGAACAGAAGACTTAATACTATTGTTAGCAACATTCCCCACATTGATCTAAAAATGCCACCCATTTAGAATCCCATCTGCTTTTCTTGGAGAAATTGACAAGCTAATTCTAAAATGCATAGGGAACTACAAGTGTCCCTGTATAGCCAAAACAATACTGACAAAAAATAACATAATTCCCAACTTCAAAAGCTACTAGAATGCCAAAGTAATCAATGCAAAGTGGTATAGATATAGAGACAGACATATAGATCAATGGAACAGAATTGAGAATCCAGAAATAATCTATGTGTCTATATGGTCAACTGATTTTTGACAAAGGTGCCAAGACCATTCAATGAATGGAGAAAGGGTAGTCATTTCATAAGTGCTATTGGGTAGACCCTTACCTCATACCATATACAAAAATTAACCCCAAAGTGATTAAAGACCTAAATTTAAGAGCAAAAGCTTTAAGACTCTCACAAGAAAACTAGGAATATCGTGACCTCAGATTTGGCAATGGATTGTTAGCTAAGACATTAAAAGCAGAAGCAACCAAAGAAAAGACTTCATCAAATTTTAAAACTTCTGTGCTTTAAATTTCACTATCAAGGGAAGTAAAAAGGCAACTAACAGATGAGGAGAAAAATATTTGCAAATCATGTATTTGCTAAGGGACTCATATCTAGAATATATAAAGAATGATTACAACTCAATATAAAGACAATCTAATTTAAAAATGGGCAAAAAAAAGACATTTCTCTGAAGATACTCAAATGGACAAAAAGCACATGAAATGTACAGAGAAATGCAAACCAAATCACACTTTAATACCATGTCACACCCACGAGAATAGCTATAATTAGCAACACAGATCATAACTAATGTTGGCAATGTTGTGGACCCTTATACACTGCTGGTGAAAATGAGATATGGTACAGCCACTCTGGGAAACAGTCTGGCAGTTCCTCAAATGGTTAGATGCAAAGTTACCAAATGGATCAGTAATTCCATTCCTAGATACACATCCAAGAGAAATGAAAACATATGTCCACACAAAATTTAATGTGTATAATAGCATAATAACCAACAGGTGAGAAAATTCCAGTGTCCATCAACTGATGAATGAACAAGTAAAATTGTATATCTGTTCAATTAAATATTATTTATTCATTAAAAAGAATATAGTACTGACACAAGCTATAGTATGTATGAACCTTGAAAACATTACACTAAGTGAATGAAACTAGTCACAAAAGACCACATATTGAATGATTCCATTGATAATGAATGTCCAGAATGGCAAATCTATACATAAAGACAGAAAAAATTAGTCTAGTAGTTGCCTAGAAGTGGGAGGGGTGGAGGATGAGGGGGTGATGGCAAAAGAACACAGGGCTTCTTTTGGGGGTGACAAAAAATGTTCTAAAATTGACTATGGTGATGGATGCACAGCTCTGAGAATACATTAAAAACCACTGCAATGTATACTTCAAATGACTTAATTGTATGGTATGCAAGTTTTATATCAATAAAGTTTTAAATTTTATAATAAATTTATAAAGAAAGCCATTTGTAAAAGTATAAGGGACAAGAACCACTGAAATCCTGTTCTTAGAATAGCTCCCTTTAATTCCCTTCATAACAATATTACATCTCAGCTTGACTACAAAGCTAATGTTGTAGGGATCAAAATACACAGCCAATGGCTGGGTTTTGACCACTATCTTATGCCTTCCAGAGAGATTAAGAGTTGATAATAAGAGCATTTACCTTCCTTCTCCTTCC
Source organism: Smutsia gigantea (assembly GCA_032199065.1). Taxonomy (NCBI): domain Eukaryota; kingdom Metazoa; phylum Chordata; class Mammalia; order Pholidota; family Manidae; genus Smutsia; species Smutsia gigantea. The sequence continues at coordinate 88,318 of JAVSCE010021705.1, read as the reverse complement.
CTACAATTAGGACAGGAACAGGCAACTCTTCGAAGTCTCTTGCCAGGCTGCACCTCTTGATCAGAAGCTTGCTGGCCTTGCTGCAAATGCACTTGTGTGAGTTGGTCAGGACTAACAGCACCTATCGTTGCATTAGCAATTCCTCCAACTGCTACAGTTACGGGAGCTATCGTAGCTTGCTGGACTTTTACACCATCTTGTCCTTGCTGCTGACCTAAAAATTGGGGGGAAAAGAGTATTATAATGTTTACTATTCCTAAAGGATAAAAAAATTTCCATATGGACATTTTTAAAGCTACAATATTTGTTCTAACAGATAATCTATAAAATAAACTACAAAAACAAAAGGGGTTAATGATTTACAGTATGCAAATCCTAAAATTTATTACTCTTAGTAGCTCAGGCTGCCTCTATATTTGGTGGTGGGACTATACATAAATCATTTAACTTTCTTGTGGCTTATTTTCTCCTTCTATAAAATGAAGACAATACTTGCCACCTACCAGCCTCACAAAAGTGCTGCAAGGATTCAGGAGACACTTTTTAAAAAACAGTTTGAAATCCTGAGATGAAAGATGCAAGGTAAATACAAGGCATTATTATTGCCATTTCCACAGTTAGCAACATATTTCACTCACTCCAAAAAATACAGGAATGAAAAGTAACCAAACAATTAAGTTTCATGGACATTTCTCATTCCTAAATACTTTATGCAAGCATCTTTTTACTGAGTATAAATTACACATTTTTTGGGATAAGGAGTTTTTTTAAATGTAAAACCACTCATGATTATTCATAAATAAATAAATAAAACCATTCATGATTATTACATACTGCCACTATGATAAAACAGACATTTAGAATACTACTTTATTCACTCATTTTACATAGCATACACTTCACCTCTCAGATCAATACATATATCAACATGGCTTCTTCACTCAAGGAAAAATATGATAAATAATACATATGAAGAAAAATGTCTATTCACATGGTTAAAACTGATCCTGAAGCATATGTGAGTATGCCTTATAATCGTCCATTCTTTCAACAATTTGTTGTGAGAATAGAAAGTATGTGAACAGACAGAAAAGAAAACACCAATTGTGGAGCAATGCCCTCACCTCAGAGAGCTGACATAAGAACTACATGTTAATTTTTACAAACCCCTTACCATAGGGCCAGACACACAACCATTCATTACACGTAAACTATTATTACTAGTCTTCACGTAGTGGCTGGCAATACAAGAATAAAACATGGTAGCAGAAACAAATGCGTGCCCCGGGTGTAAAAAAAAAAAGGGCTTGGTTGTGTCTCTTCGACACAGGCTTGGGCTCGACTAGGGAAACGGAGCCCCATAATATAGCATCTGGAGAGACTTCCGGGAAAATGGCGGCGTGAGCAGGGTGGCGGAAATCTCCCCAAACCATATGTATTTATGAAAATACAACAAGTACAACTATTCCTAAAAAAGAGCCCAGAATATATGGGACAGCACAAAGCCTGCAGCTACACCTGAGAGGACTCGGCACCCCGCAAGGCGGAGCTATAAAGGGCCCTGAGGAGCGACGCAGCCACGGCTGTGGAATAGTGGAGCAACATCGCCACCTACAACTTCCCCACAGATTCTACTCCCGGTGGACGTTTTTCTTTTTTGTTGTTGTTGTTTTGTACTTTTGTTTTCGATTCTCCTTTTTTCTTTTATTTTCTTTTTTTTTTTCCTTTCCTTCTTTCATTTTTTTTTTTAAAGTCTTAAAGAGCCCAGCTGACATACGTGGCAGCTACCAGCAACCACTTCTATAGACAGAGGAATATGGTCCAGACTAAGATCAACCAGACAACCCCAGAGAGGGAGCCAGAAGGGATGGAAATGCACAATCTTCCTGAAAAAGAATTCAGAATAAAACTCATAACCATACTGATGGATCTACAGAGAAGTGTGCAAGAGCTGAGGGACGAAGTGAGGGAGGTGAGGAAAGACAATGCAGAAATCAGACAAGCGATCGACGGGCTTAACAGCAGAATGGATGAGATGCAAGAGACTGTTAATGGAATACAAACCAGAGAACAGGAATACAGAGAAGCTGAGGCAGAGAGAGATAGAAGGATCCCTAGGAATGAAAGAATATTAAGAGAATTGTGTGACCAATCCAAATGGAACAATATTCGCATTACAGGAGTACCAGAGGAAAAAGAGAGAGAAAAAGGGATAGAAAGTGTCTTTGAAGAAATAATTGCTGAAAACTTCCCATGTTGGGGAAGGAAATAGTCTCGCAGTCCACGGAAGCCCACAGATATCCCTGCACAAGGAACCCAAGGAAGACAACACCAAGACACATAATAATTAAAATGGCAAAGATCAAAGATAAAGACAGTATTAAAGGCAGCTAGAGAGAGAAAAAAAGACCACCTACAAAGGAAAACCCATCAGGCTATCATCAGACTTCTCAACAGAAACCTTACAGGCCAGAAGAGAATGCCATGATATATTTAACGTAATGAAACAGAAGGGCCTCAAACCAAGAATATTGTATCCAGCACGATTATCATTTAAATATGACAGAGGGATTAAACAATTTCCAGACAAGCGAAAGTTGAGAGAGTAAACCACCACTACAGGATATCTTAAACGGACTGCTATAGAGGGAAGCACCCCTAAGCCTAAAAAGATGTCACCAGGGAAAATAAAATCATAGCAAAAAAAGCAGACCATCCAAATACTAACTAAAGGCAAAGAATAAAACACCTAGTACATAAAGAACGGAGGAGGAAGAATAAGAAGGGAGAGAAATAAAGAAACATCAGACGGTGTTTACAATAACTTAACAAGAAAGTTAAGTTATATTGTTAGATAGTAAAAAAGCAAACCTTGAACCTTTGGTAACCACGAATCTAAAGCCAGCAATGGCAATAAGTACATATCTGCCGATAATCACCCTAAATATAAATGGACTGAATGCACCAATCAAAAGACACAGAGTAACAGAATGGATAAAAAAGCAAGACCCATCTATATGCTACTTACAAGAGACTCACCTCAAACCCAAAGATATACACAGACTAAAAGTGAACGGATGGAAAAAGATATTTAATGCAAACAACAAAGAGAAAAAAGCAGGTGTTGCAGTACTTGTATCAGACAAAATAGACTTGAAAGTAGCAAGAGATAAAGAAGGACATTACATAATGATAAAGGGGTCAGTCCAACAAGAAGATATAACCATTATAAATATATATGCACCCAACACAGGAGTGCCAGCATATGTGAAACAAATACTAACAGAATTAAAGGAGGAAATAGACAGCAGTGCATTCATTTTAGGTGACTTCAACACACCACTCACTCCAAAGGACAGATCAACCAGATAGAGAGTAAGTAAAGACACAGAGGCACTGAACAACACACTAGAACAGATGGACCTAACAGACATCTACAGAACTCTGCACCCAAAAGCAGCAGGATACACGTTCTTCTCAAGTGCACATGGAACATTTTCTGGAATAGACCACATACTAGGCCACAAAAAGAAGCTCAGTAAATTCAAAAATACTGAAATCCTACCAACCAACTTCACAGATCACAAAGGTATAAAACTAGAAATAAATTTTAGAAAGAAATCAAAAAGGCTCATAAATACATGGACACTGAACAACATTCTCCTAATTAATCAATGGGTTAACGACCAAATCAAAACAGAAATCAAAGAATACATGGAGACTAATGACAACAACAACATAAAGCCACAACTGTGGAATGCAGCAAAGGCAGTTCTAAGAAGAAAGTATATTGCAATCCAGGCCTACTTAAAGAAGGAAGAACATTCCCAAATGAATAGTCTAAAGACACAATTACTGAAATTGGAAAAAGAAAACATGAGGCCCAAAGTCACCAGAAGGAGGGAAAAAATAAAGATGAGAGAAGAAATAAGTAAAATTGAGAAGAATAAAACAATAGAAAAAAATCAATGAAACCAAGAGCTGGTTCTTTGAAAAAATAAAGAAAGTACATAAACCCCTAGCCAGAGTCATTAAGAGAAAAAGAGAATCTACACACATAAATAGAATCAGAAATGAGAACGGAAAAAGAATAACGGACCCCACAGAAATACAAGGAATTATAAGAGACTATTATGAGACTCTATATGCTAACAAGCTGGGAAACCTAGAAGAAATGGACAACTTCTTAGAGAAATACAACCTTCCAACTGACCAAGCAAGAATCAGAAAAACTAAACAGACCAATCACCGCAACGAAATTGAATCGGTAATCAAAAAACTACCCAAAAATAAAACCCCCGGACCAGATGGATTCACCTCTGAATTCTACCAGACATATAGAGAAGAAATAACACTCATTATCCTTAAAGTTTTTCAAAAAAAAGAAGAGGAGGGAATACTTCCAAACTCATTCTATGAAGCCAGCATCACTCTAATACCAAAACTGGGCAAAGACCTCACCAAAAAAGAAAATTACAGACCAATATCCCTGATAAACGTAGATGCAAAAACACTCAACAAAATAGCAAACCGAATTCAAAAATACATCAAGAGCATCATATACCATGATCAAGTGCGATTCATCCCTGGGATGCAAGGATGGTACAACATTCGAAAATCCATCAGCATCATCCACCACATCAACAAAAAGAAGAACAAAAACCACATGATCATCTCCATAGATGCTGAAAAAGCATTTGATAAAATTCAGCATTCATTCATGATTAAAACTCTCAACAAAATGGGTATAGATGGCAAGTACTTCAACATCATAAACGCCATATATGACAAACCCACAGCTAACATCATATTTAACAGTGAGAAGCTGAAAGCTTTTCATCTAACATCGGGAACAAGACAGGGATGCCCACTCTCTCCACTGTTATTCAACATAGTACTGGAGGTCCTAGCCATGGCATTCAGACAAAACAAAGACATACAAGGCATCCAGATTGGTAGAGAAGAAGTCAACTTGTCACTATTTGCAGATGACATGATACTGTACATAAAAAACCCTAAAGGCTCCACTCCAAAACTACTAGAATAACTGAATTCAGCAAAGTTGCAGGGTACAAAATCAATACACAGAAATCTGTTGCTTTCCTATACACTAACGATGAACTAACAGAAAGAGAAATCAGAAAAACAATTCCATTCACAATTGCATCAAAAAGAATGAAACACCTAGGAATAAACCTAACGAAGGAAGTGAAAGACCTGTATTCTGAAAACTACAAGACACTCCTAAGAGAAATTAAAGAGGACACTAACAAATGGAAATGCACCCCATGCTCTTGGCTAGGAAGGATAAATATTGTCAAAATAGCTATACTACCTAAAGCAATCCATAGATTCAAGACATTCCCTATCAAACTATAAACAGCTTTCTTCAATGAACTGGAACAAATAGTTCTAAAATTCATATGGAACCACAAAAGATCCTGAATAGCCAAAGCAATCCTGAGAAGGAGGAATAAAACAGGGGGAGTTATGCTCCCTGACTTCAAGCTCTACTACAAAGCCACAGTAATCAAGACAATTTGATATTGGCACAAAAACAGACCCACAGACCAGTGGAACAGAATAGAAAATCCAAACATTAACCCAAACATATACAGTCAATTAATATTTGATAAAGGAGCCTTGGATATACAATGGGGAGATGACAGCCTCTTCAGCAGCTGGTGTTCGAAAAACTGGACAGCTACATGTAAGAGAATGAAACTGGACTACTGTCTAGCCCCATACACAAAGGTAAACTGAAGGTGGATCAAAGATCTGAATGTAAGTCATGAAACCATAAAATTCTTAGAAAAAAACATAGACAAAAGTCTCTCAGACATAAACATGAGTGACTTCTTCATGAACATATCTCCCCGGGCAAGGGAAACAAAAGCAAAAATGAACAAGTGGGACTATATCAAGTTGAAAAGCTCTGTACAGCAAAGGACACCATCAGTAGAACAAAAAGACATCCTACACTATGGGAGAATATATTCATAAATGATGTATCCGGTAAGGGGTTGACATCCAAAATATATAAAGAACTCACGCACCTTAACAAACAAAAAGCAAATAATCCAATTAAGAAATGGGCAGAGGACATGAATAGACACTTCTCCAAAGAAGAAATTCAGATGGCCTACAGGCACATGAAAAGATGCTCCACATCGCTAATCATTAGAGAAATGCAGATTAAAACCACAATGAGATATCACCTCACACCAGTGAGGATGGCCAACATCCAAAACACAAACAACAACAAATGTTGTCGAGGATGTGGAGAAAAGAGAACCCTCCTACACTGCTGGTGGTAATGTAAATTAGTTCAACCATTGTGGAAAGCAGTATGGAGGTTCCTCAAAAAACTCAAAATAGAAATACCATTTGACCCAGGAATTCCACTCCTAGGAATTTACCCTGAGAATGCAGCAGCCCAGTTTGAAAAAGACATATGCACCCCTATGTTTATCGCAGCACAATTTACAATAGCCAAGAAATGGAAGCAACCTAAGTGTCCATCAATAGATGAATGGATAAAAAAGATGTGGTACATATACACAATGGGATATTATTCAGCCATAAGAAGAAAACAAATCCTACCATTTGCAACAACATGGATGGAGCTAGAGGGTTTTATGCTCAGTGAAATAAGCCAAGCTGGAAAAGACAAGTATCAAATGATTTCACTCATATGTGGAGTATAAGAACAAAGAAAAAAACTGAAGGAACAAAACAGCAGCAGACTCACAGAACCTAAGAACGGACTAATAGTTACCAAAGGGAAAGGGACTGGGGAAGATTGGTGGGAAGGGAGGGATAAGGGGAAAAAAGGGGCATTACAATTAGTAGATGTAATATTGGGGGGGCATGGGGAGGGCTGTATAACTCAGAACAAGTAGTGATTCTACAGCATCTCACTACGCTGATGGACAGTGACTGTAATGGGGTTAGTGGGGGGGACCTGATGAAGGGCGTAGTTTAATAATCATAATATTGCACATGTAATTGTAGATTAATAATACCAAAATTAATTTAAAAAATAAAAAATAATAAAAGGGCTTATTTTAAAGCTACATATGGAGTACTTAAAACATGTGGAACAACCAAGAGGAAACAGTAAAAATTCACAAGTGAGAAAATAGCACACATTTTCTAAACAAAATTAAATCTGTGACTCTCCCAAAGTCATCCTCACCCTCCTCTATGTATTCACAGCACTCCAACACCTTTCGTAGCATCTATAACTACAACACAAATTTTTTAAATGTGTACTTTGTCACTGTTTTACTAAGGATACACATTTTAGTTCTCCTGAAGTTTACATTTTAGTCTACCTTTGATTGAACATGGCATGACAGGTAAAGCAACACAAGTAATCAAAAGTTGTAAATTTGTGTTCCATTTGGTGACTGCGTACTTTTAGAGCTTCAGTTTCCTCACCTCTAATAATGCTGATATCTCTAAAACCCCTGTCCCCTAAGTACTTTAAAGAGTTGTTTATAAAGATCAAGTTAATTTTCTAATGGATAAAGGCTTTGTAAATGGTAAAGCAATACATAAATGTAACGTATACATATTAGGCCTCAATATACTTTTTTGTAAATTATCTTATCGATACACACTTATGAAGGTATAACACAGCAACACTGTGTTTACTACATTCATCCATATTATCAAGTCCCCCCCACACTCCTTTGCAGTCACTGTCCATCATGTAGTAAGATGCCACAGTCACTACTTGTCTTCTCTGTGTTACATTGTCTTCCCCGAGACGCCCCCCACACATGATGTTTGCCTATCATAATACACCTCAATTCCCTTGCCCCTCCATCCCCACCACCCCTCCTCAACCCCTTCCCTTTGGTAAAGGCTAGTCCCTTCGTGAAGTCTATGAGTCTGCTGTTGTTCTCATTCTTCACATTTCCTTTGTTGTTACAGTCCACAAATGAGTGAAATCATTTGATATTTGTCTTTCTCCACCTGGCTTACTTCACTGAGCATAATTCCCTCTAGCTCAATGCATATTGTTGCAAATATTAGGATTTGTTTTCTCTTTATGTCAAATATTCCATTGTGTATATGTTCCACTTCTCCATCGATTCATCTACTGATGGAAACTTAGGTTGCTTCCATATCTTGGCTATTGTAAACATAGGGATGCCAATCTCCCTTTGAATAAGGGATCTTGTTTTCTTGGGGTAAATTGCTAGGAGTGGAATCCTGAGTCCAATGGTATTTTAAGGAACCTCCATATTGCTTTCCACAATGACTGAAACTAATTAACATTCCCAAAAGCACTGTAGAAGGGTTCCCCTTTCTCCACATCATCACCAGCATTTGTTGTTCCTTGTCTTTTGGATGTTGGCCATCCTAACTGGTGTGAGGTGATATCTCATAGTGGTTTTAATTTGCATTTCCCTGATAAATAGCGATATGGAGCATCTTTTCATGTGCCTGTTGGCCACCTGAATTTCTTCTTTGGAGAATTGTCTGTTGGATCATCCGCCCATTTTTTAATAGGGTTATTTGCTTTTTGGGTGTTAAGGTGTGTGAGTTCTTCATGTATTTTGGGTGTTAACCCCTTGTTGGATAAGTCATTTACAAATATATTCTCCCGTACTGTAGGATGCCTTTTTGTTCTGCTGATGGTGTCCTTTGCTGCACAGAAGCTTTTTAGCTTGAGGTAGTCCCATTTGTTCATTTTTGCTTTTATTTCCCTTACCTGGGGAGATGTGTTCAGAAAAAAGTTGCTCATGTTTATATTCAAGAGATTTTTGCCTATTTCTTCTTCTAAGAGTTTTGTGGTTTCATGACTTACATTCAGGTCTATGATCCATATCCAGTTTACTTTTGTGTATGGGGTTACACAATAATCCGGTTTCATCCTCTTACATGTAGCTGTCCTGTTTTGACATCACCAGTTGTTGAAGAGGCTGTCATTTCCCCATTGTATATCCATGGCTCCTTTATATTAACTGACCATATATGCTTCTGTTTATATCTGGGCTGTCTACTCTGTTCCATTGGTGTATGGGTCTGTTCTTGTGCCAGTACCAAATTGTCTTGATTACTGTGGCTTTGTAGTAGAGCTTGAAGTTGGGGAGCATAATCCCCCCAGCTTTATTCTTCTTTCTCAGGATTGCTTTGGCTATTCAGGGTATTTTGTGGTTCCACTTGAATTTTATAACTATTTGTTTTAGTTCACTGAAGAATATTGTTTGTATTTTGATAGGGATTGCATTAAATCTGTAGATTGCTTTAGGAAGGATGGCCATTTTGACAATATTAATTCTTCCTATCCATGATCATGGGATGTATTTCCATTTATTGGTATCTTTAATTTCTCTCATCAGTGTCTTGTAGTTGACAGGGTATATATAGGTCTTTCACCTCCTTGGTTAGGTTTATTTCTAGGTTATTTTTTTCTTTTTGATGCAATTGAAAATGGAGATATTTTCTGGATTTTTCATTCTGCTAGTTCATCATTAGTATATAGGAATACAACAGATTTCTGTGTGTTGATTTTGTATCCTACAACTTTGCTGAATTCAGTTATTAGTTCTAGTAGTTTTGGGGTGGATTCTTTAAGGATTTTTTATGTACAATATCATGTCATCTGAAAACAGTGAGTTTCACTTTTTCCTTACCAATCTGGATGCCTTTTATTTCCTTGCATTGCCTGATTGTTGTGGTTAGGCCTCCAGAACTATGTTGAATAAAAGTGGGGAGAGTGGGCATCCTTGGCTTGTTCCCCATCTAAAGGAAAAGTTTTGAGTTTTTCACTATTAAGTATGATGTTGGCTGTGGGTTTGTCATATATAGCCTTTATTATGTTGAGGTACTTGCCCTCTAAACCCATTTTGTGGAGTTTTTATCATGAACGTATGCTGAATTTTGTCAAATGTTTTTTCAGCATCTATGGAGATGATCATGTAATTTTTGTTCTTATTTTTATTGATGTGGTGGATGATGTTGACGGATTTTTCAAATACTGTACAATGCTTGCATCCCTGGAATAAATCCCTCTTGATCATGATGGATGATCCTTTTGATGTATTTTTGAATTTGGTTTGACAATATTTTGTTGAGTATTTTTGCATCTATGTTCATCAGGAATATTGTTCTATACTTTTCTTTTTTTGTGGTGTCTTTGCCTGGTTTTGGTATTAGAGTGCTGCTGGCCTCATAAAATGAGTTTGGAAGTATTTGCTCCTCTTCTTCTTTTTGGAAAACTTTAAGAAGGATGGGTATTAGGGCTTTTCTAAATGTTTGATAAAATTCAGCAGTGAAGCCATCTAGTATGGGGGATTTGTTCTTAGGTAGTTTTTTGATTTCCAATTGAATTTCATTGCTGGTAACTGGTCTGTTCAGATTTTCTGTTTCTTCCTGGGTCAGCCTTGGAAGGTTGTATTTTTCTAGAAAGTTGTCTATTTCTTCTAGGTTATCCAGTTTATTAGCATATAGATTTTCACAGTATGCTCTAATAATTTTTTGTATTTCTGTGGTGTCCATAGTGATTTTTTTCTTTCTCATTTCTGATTCTGTTCATGTGTGTACACTTTTTTTCTTGATAAGTCTGACTAAGGGTTTATCTATTTCGTTTATTTTCTCGAAGAACCAGCTCCTGGTTTCATTGATTCTATTGTTTTATTCTCTATTTTCTTTACTTGTGCTCTGATTTTTATTATGTCCCTCCTTCTACTGACCTTGGGACTCATTTGTTCTTTTTCTAGATTCATTAATTGTGAGTTTAGACTATTCATATGAGATTGTTCTTCTTTTCCGAGGTAAGCCTGTATTGCAATATACTTCCCTCTTAGCACAGCTTTCAAGCGTCCCACAGATTTTGTGGTGTTGTTATTGCTTTCATTTGTCTCCATATATTGCTTGATCACTATTTTTATTTAGTCATTGATCCACTGATTATTTAGGAGCATGTTGTTAAGCCTCCATGGGTTTGGAGACTCTCTTGTTTTATTTCCATAATTTATTTCTAGTTTCATACCTTTGTGTTCTGAGAAGCTGGTTGGTACAATTTCAATCTTCTGAATTTAATGAGGCTCTTTTTGTGGCCTAGTATGTGATCTATTCTGGAAAATCTTCCATGTGCACTTGAGAAGAATATGTATCCTGCTGCTTTTTGGTGCGGTGTTCTGTAGATGTCTGTTAGGTCCATCTGTTCTAATGTGTTGTTCAGTACCTCTGTCTCCTTACTTATATTCTGGTTGAAATGTCCTTTAGAATGACTGGTTTGTTGAAGTCTCCTAAAATGAATGCATTGCATTCTATTTCCCCCTTTAATTCTGTTAGTATTTGTTTCACATATGTAGGTGCTCCTGTGTTGGGTGCACAGATATTTATAATGGTTATATCCTCTTGTTGGACTAACCTCTTTATCATTGTGTTATGTCCTTCTTTGTCTCTTGTGACTTTCGTTTTGAAATATATTTTGTCTGATACAAGTACTGCAACTCCTGCTTTTTTCTCCATATTAGTTGCATGAAATATCTTTTTCCATTCCTTCACTTTTAGTCTGTGTATGTCTCTGGGTTTGAAGTGAGTCTCTTGTAGGAAGCATATAGATGAGTCTTGTTTTTTATCCATTTCAGTGACTCTATGTCTTTTGATTGGTGCATTCAAACGACTTACATTTAGGGTGATTATCAATAGGTATGTATGTACTTATTGTGAATGCAGGCTTTAGATTCATGGCTACTAAAGGTTCAAGGGTAGTTTCTTTACTATCTAACAGTCTAACTTATTTAATTCAGTATGCTATTTCAACCACAATCTAAAGGTTCGTTTTTTCCCCCTTCTTTTTCTTCTTCCTCTATTCTTTATATATTAGGTGTTATATTCTGTGCTTTTTCTGTATTCCTTGAGTGACTTTGTGGGTACTTGACTTAATTTTGCATTTGCATAGCATTTAATTGGTCTATTTCCTCTACTATTGTTTTATTTTCTCTGGTGACAGCTATTTAGCCTTAGGGGCACTTCCATCTACACCAGTCCCTCCAAAATACACTGTAGAGACAGTTTGTGGGAGGTAAATTTCCCCAACCTTTGTTTATTTGAAAACTGTTTAATCCCTGCTTCTAATTTAAATGAGTATCCTTGGTTCTAGGCCCTTCTGTTTCATTGCATTTAACATATCATGCCACTCCCTTCTGGCCTGTAAGGTTTCTTCTGAAAAGTCTGAAGACAGCCTGATGGATTTTCCTTTGTATGTGATCTTTTTTCTCTCTTTAGCTGCTTTTAGAAGTCTGTCTTTACCCTTGATCTTTGCCATTTTAATTATTATATGTCTTGGTGTTGTCTTCCTTGGGTCCCTTGTGTTGGGAGATCTATGCGCCTCCATGGCTTGACAGACTATTTTTCCTTCCCCATATTGGGGAAGTTTTCAGCAACTACCTCTTCAAAGACACCTTCTATCCCTTTTTCTCTCTCTTCTTTTTCTGGTACCCCCATAATGCAAATACTGTTTCATTTGGATTGGTCTCACAATTCTCTCAATATTCTTTCATTCCTAGAGATCCTTTTTTCTCTCTGTGCCTCAGCTTCTTTGTATTCTTGTTCTCTAATTTCTATTTCATTTATTATTTCCGCTACTTCATCTAATCTGCTTTAAAATCCCTCCATTGTATGTTTCATATCAGATACTGTATTTTCAACGTTTTTCTTTCTTGAATTCTTCCCTGAAGTCTTGAATATTTTTCTGTAGGTCTGTGAGCAAGTTTATGATTTTGATTTGGAATCTTTATCAGGAAGATTGGTGATTTCAGTTTCACTTGGCCCTCTTTCTGGTGTTTGTGGGATTCTGGCTTGTACCAGGTTTTTTTTTATCATTTCATAATTGTAATGAATAATATGGAATATGGAGTAACAACTTGGTGTAGGCTGTGCCCTGTAGTGCCCAGAAGCTCTATTCTCTGGAGCTGCCCAGCACCTGGAGCAATGGTGCGGGCTGCAGAAGAGTGGTGCTAGTGCCTGTTGAGAGGAAGTAGCTGTTTCCTGCTTCCCAGCTGCAGTACCTGCCTCCACTGCCAGGGCCAGTGGACTTAGCACACAGGGAAGCGTCTCTATGCTATGCCCTTGTAGCTGCCATAGGCAGGGCTGCCCTCTGGCTGGCCTGGCACAATGGTGAGGGGCAGCAGGTTTGCAAGCTGGTGCCAGCCAGGGGGAAGGTGTGGCAGGCTGCGTATAACGTTGTGGGGCCTCGGGGCTGTGTTGCCGGAAGCTTCCGAAATTTCCCAACCTGCTGGGCTGAGTGTGCTGTGACAATTTTGTCCTCCTCCTCCTTTCTCCTGTGCAGCCAGGTATGTGCAATCCTTGCACCTTTAGTAGTCCTCTTGCTGTTGGGAAGTCTCTCAGCGTGTCCACCTTTCTTTTGTCAGAGTGGCCAGTTGTGGGTACCTGTTCTCCACAAGCAGCTGGAATCTCAGTCTCTCCAAGTATCCTGTCTTAGCTTCCCAACCCCACTAATCTCCAGAGCACCATGTAATGTAGGTTGATGCTCCCACAGCATATCTCCAGGGCTGGGTGTTCAGCAGTCCTAGCCCTCCACCCCCTCCCCACTCCATTTCTCTTCCTCCCACCAGTAAACTGGGGTGGGGAAATGGTTTGAGTCCCACCTCACTGTGGCTTTGCTACTTTACTCTTTCCGTGAGGTCTTCTCTTTTTCCCAGATGTAGGCAGTCTGTTGTAGTGTTCTTGCCTGTCGCTCATTCAGGATTAGTTGTATTTGCTATATTTTCATATTATATGTGGTTTTGGGAGGAGGTTTCTGTCTCTCTTCTCATGCCACCGTCTTTAAGCCCTTCCCCTTTTCATATATCCTTTGAGCACATTTAAGTGTTACATACTCAGTAAACCCAGATTCCTCACAGATGACCATGGCTTGCAAACTATTCAAATTACTTGTGTATCCAGAGGCACAGTGATACCCCAAATCCCTGTTTACTGTGAAAAATGCATTTCTGGAAATGGGAGTTCTATCTGAACCAGCACTACACAAAATTTTTTAGCTTGATCCCCATGGAGATACAGGTATTTTTAAGTTGGAAAGTATTCTTCACATCCTCTGTAGTTGTGAGACATTTCTGGCCATAATTTTTCCAGCTACTGTTTATACAACAGTTGGTCATTCCTTTCAGATTGCAACGATATTTAAGATGCCCTTCATTATGTCAAAGAACTGCCAGAGATTTCTTATTGGTAGCTGATCATTCCCCTCAGATCCCTTGACCATTTCCTTAATAGACTCCTGAAGCCTCCATCTTATCAGCATTTGTTAAATGCCTGAACAACCTGGCAAGTTTTTTCAATGAATAATTTCAATCAAATTGTATTTGAATGTCTATACTCAAGCCTGACAACTCTCTTGACTTCACCTCTAAGACCCAGACAGTTCAAGTTCAAAATAGCTCAATACTATTTTTCTTTCATTTCCACTGCTACCAATCAAGTACAAGCCACTAAATTCCTCACCAAGTCCTCTAAGGTCCTGCTTAAGTTTAATACTACCGACCTCTCAGGCCTCATCATGTATTAGTTTCTCCCTTGCTCATTCATCTCCTGACACACTGGCCTTTGTTTCCAGCCCTCAAACAAATCAAGCTTATTCCCTTCTTGGAACTTCTCATATTCTTCAGTCTGAGCAGAAATGCCTCTGCACAGCTGACTTCTTAGTAATATCCTAGTCTCAGTTCAAACCTCTCTTTAGAAATGCCATTTCTGACCATATCACCTAAAAAGGTTCCCAATAGTTCATTTCTGTATCATCATCAAGTTTTGTCTTACTTGCCTTAAAAATCTTGTCCTTTTGGGGGTTTTTCTGTGTCTTCATCTCACTTCTGAATGTTAAGTGCCATGAGAACAGGGATCTTGCCTCTTATGTTCACTGCTGTATATGTAGCATGTGGAACAGTGCCCAACACACAGTAGCCACTCAATAACATAAGTTTAATAAAGGAATGTTTAAAAATGAATTCATCTTCAAAACTTGCTTCTACTAATGATCCTCTTTCAATAAGTGGTACTGTCACTCTCCATATAGCCTACTCTCAAAACCTTAAAAAGTCAGCATTTTGGCTACTTCTCCTTTATCCATTAATTACACCCATGTGATAACCAAGTTAAAAGGTGCATAACAGCATACTAACTCTTGCATTCATCTTACCTTTCTTTTGCCAGGACCATGATCCTAGCCCAGGTCCTTCTTACTTCATGCCTCTACCAGCCTAAATGGACTCATGCCGTCTATCTTATCCTTCAAACTGCTGCCAAAAAAATTTTTTTAATGTTGTTCTGATCATATCACTTCCATCCTCAATAACTTTTGATCCCTCCCCATTGACCAAAGTGGCATTCAAAGGACTCCACCATAAGGACTTTGCTCCTGGATCACAGACTTCCTTCTAATGGCCAAATCCAATATGCATTTTTTCAGTGAGCATTACAGGATTGCTTTGCTGCATTTGACACCACTGACCATTCCATCCTTCTTAAAACGTAACTGTCTGAGCTAATTCCCTGAATCCACAAAAACCCCTTCTGTGTGTCAGCTCTTCTTGTCAGCTTTTAAATCTAAAAGGCTTATCTGCATTGGCTGCCTTTATTCATTTCCCATTCTCTCCTCAATCTATTAAAATTAGGTTTCCAACCCCTCACTCTGCTAAACTCATGACAGAACTAACAATTTCTGTTTTGGTCACCCAGATACTCTTCTATTTGATCCTATTTCACCTCTATGGAGCATCTGGAACTGCTAATCCTGCTTTCTTCTTGAAATGCTCTCCTCCTTGTGCTTCACTAATGCTACTCAACATTGCTATTCTACCTACTTCTCTAACCACCCTCACATCAATGCCCTTCCTAGGCTACACTGCAGAGTTCTGACATTTCTTCTCTCATTCTAACTTTCTCCTCAGGTTAATTCATCTACTTTCATAACTTTTAGTACTATGTGTAAGCTAATATCTCCCAAATCTGTACCTTTGGCTCAAATACCTGTCTTGAGTGTCACATTCTTGTCATCTGCCAAGAAACATTTCCACCTAGATTTTTTAAAGGCATTCTGTCTGGGAATCAGACAGGTTATACCACATTCCAAAATGAGTTCTTTCATTGTCCAATAGAAATTTTGGAAGTCGAGACTTCCGGGAAGATGGCGGCATGAGCAGGGCGGCGGAAATCTCCTCCCAAAACTATATGTATTTAGGAAAATACAACAAGTACAACTATTCCTAAAAAGGAGACCAGGATATACAGGACAGCACAGACCCTGCAGCTACACCTGAGAGGACATGGCACCCCGCAAGGCGGGTAGGATACAGAGCTGCGCCCCGGCGGGACCCGAGCACTCCCCCACGCCAGTGCACCGGCGGGAGGAGAGGATTCAGAGATGGGAGGGAGTGGAAATAAAGGCCCCCGAAATAACCAGCCCAGGTGATCTGCACCGGGAGCACTGACACACATCGTGTGGGGTAGCGGAGATTAGAGAGTCAGAAGGTGCAGGATCTGAGCGGCAAACGCACCCGGGTCCTTGCAGCCGACTCCCAGGAAGAAAAAAAAAAAACGTGCGCTTTTTTTCAGTGGTCCTAAAGAGACAGGAGCCCAGCGGAGGAGCTGGATCACCCCGGCACACTCAGACCAGCAGGCTGAGAGTCCTGGGTAGTTTCGGACACCTAAGCTGGCGACTGGGAAAGGGTAGCTGCACGTAGACTTCCCACAGGGATCAACAGCCTCCCACTCGTTCACACCCCGGCCAGAGCTATAAAGGGCCCTGCGGAGCGGCACAGCCACGGCTGCAGAATAGTGGAGCAACAGCGCCACCTACATCACCCCCACAGAATCTACTCCAGGTGGGCATTTTTGTTGCTGTTGTTGTTTTGTTTTGTGTTTTTTCTTCTCTTTCTTTTTTCTTTTCTTTTCTTTCTTTTTAAAGTCTTAAAAAGCCAAGCTGACATACGTGGCAACCACCAGCAACCACTTCTATAATCATGAAAAAACAGAGGAATATGGTCCAGACTAAGATCAACCAGACAACCCCAAAGAGGGAGCCAGAAGGGATGGAAATGCACAATCTTCCTGAAAAAGAATTCAGAAAAAAAGTCATAACCATACTGATGGATCTACAGAGAAATATGCAAGAGCTGAGGGACGAAGTGAGGGAGGTGAGGAAAGACAATGCAGAAATCAGACAAGCAATTGACTGGCTTAACAGCAGAGTGGATGAGATGCAAGAGACAGTTAATGGAATAGAAATCAGAGAACAGGAATACAGAGAAGCTAAGGCAGAGAGAGATAAAAGGACCTCAAGGAATGAAAGAATATGAAGAGGACTGTGTGACCAATCCAAATGGAACAATATTCGCATTATAGGAATACCAGAGGAAGAAGAAAGAGAAAAAGGGATAGAAAGTGTCTTTGAAGAAATAATTGCTGAAAACTTCCCCATGCTGGGGAAGGAAATAGTCTCACAGTCCCAGAAGCCCACAGATCTCCCAGCACAAGGGACCCAAGGAAGACAACACCAAGACACATAATAATTAAAATGGCAAAGATCAAAGATAAAGACAGAGTAGTAAAGGCAGCTAGAGAGAGAAAAAAGACCACCTACAAAAAGGAAAACCCATCAGGCTATCATCAGACTTCTCAACAGAAACCTTACAGGCAAGAAGAGAACGGCATGATATATTTAACGTAATGAAACAGAAGGTCCTCGAACCGAGAATATTGTATCCGGCATGATTATCATTTAAATATGACAGAGATTAAACAATTTCCAGACAAGCGAAAGTTGGGAGAGTTTGCCTCTATTAAACTACCACTACAGGATATCTTAAACAGACTGCTATAGAGGGAAGCACCCCTAAGCCTAAAAAGATGTCACCAGGGAAAAATAAAATCATAGCAAAGAAAGCAGACCATCCAAATACTACCTAAAGGCAAAGAATAAAACACCTAGTATATAAAGAATGGAAGAGGAAGAATAAGAAGGGAGAGAAATAAAGAAACATCAGACGGTGTTTACAATAACTTAACAAGAAAGTTAACTTGGATTGTTAGATAATAAAGAAGCAACCCTTGAACCTTTGGTGACCACAAATCTAAAGCCAGCAACGGCAATAAGTACATATCTATCAATAATCACCCTAAATGTAAATGGAATGAATGCACCAATCAAAAGACACAGAGTAACATAATGGATAAAAAAGCAAGACCCATCTATATGCTGCTTACAAGAGACTCACCTCAAACCCAAAGATATACACAGACTAAAAGTGAAGGGATGGAAAAAGTTATTTCATGCAAACAACAAAAAGAAAAAAGCAGGTGTTGCAACTTGTATCAGACAAAATAGACTTCAAAACGAAGAAAGTAGCAAGATAAAGAAGGACATTACATAATGATAAAGGGGTCAGTCCAACAAGAAGATATAACCATTATAAATATATATGCACCCAACACAGGAGCACCAGCATATGTGAAACAAATACTAACAGAATTAAAGGAGGAAATAGACAGCAATGCATTCATTTTAGGTGACTTTAACACACCACTCACTCCAAAGGATAGATCAACCAGACAGAGAATAAGACACAGAGGCACTGAAAAACACACTAGAACAGATGGACCTAACACACATCTACAGAACTCTGCACCCAAAAGCAGCAGGATACACATTCTTCTCAAGTGCACATGGAACATTTTCCAGAATAGACCACATACTAGGCCACAAAAAGACCGCAGTAAAGTCAAAAATATTGAAATCCTACCAACCAACTTCTCAGATCACAAAGGTATAAAACTAGAAAGAAATCTTAGAAAGAAATCAAAAAGGCTCACAAACACATGGACACTGAACAACATTCTCCTAATTAATCAATGAGTTAACAACCAAATCAAAACAGAAATCAAAGAATATATGGAGACTAATGACAACAACAACACAAAACCACACTTCTGTGGGATGCAGCAAAGGCAGTTCTAAGAGGAAAGCATACTGCAATCCAGGCCTATTTAAAGAAGGAAGAACATTCCCAAATGAACAGTCTAAAGACACAATTATTGAAATTGGAAAAAGAAGAACAAATGAGACACAAAGTCACCAGAAGGAGGGACATAATAAAGATCAGAGAAGAAATAAATAAAATTGAGAAGAATAAAACAATAGAAAAAAATCAATGACACCAAGAGCTGGTTCTTTGAAAAAATAAACAAAATAGATAAACCCCTAGCCAGACTTATTAAGAGGAAAAGAGAATCTACCCACATAAACAGAATCAGAAATGAGAAAGGAAAAATAACAATGGACACCACAGAAATACAAAGGATTATAAGAGAATATTATGAGACTCTATATGCTAACAAGCTGGAAACCATAGAAGAAATGGACAACTTCTTAGAAAAATACAACCTTCCAGGACTGACCAAGCAAGAAACAGAAAAACTAAACAGACCAAACACCAGCAACGAAAATTGAATTGATAATCAAAAAACTACCCAAGAACAACACCCCTGGGCAGATGGATTCACCCTTGAATTCTACCAGACATATAGAGAAGAAATAACACCCATTCTCCTTAAAGTTTTCCAAAAAATAGAAGAGGAGCGAATACTTCCAAACTCATTCTATGAAGCCAGCATCACTCTGATACCAAAACCTGGCAAAGACCTCACCAAAGAAGAAAATTACAGACCAATATCCCTGATGAAAGTAGATGCAAAAATACTCAACAAAATATTAGCAAACCAATTTCAAAAATACATGAAGAGGATCATACACCATAATCAAGTGGGATTCATCCCAGGGATGCAAGGATGGTAAAACATTCGAAAATCCATCAACATCATCCACCACGTCAACAAAAAAGAAGAACAAAAACCAACATGATCATCTCCATAGATGCTGAAAAAGCATTTGACAAAATTCAGCATCCATTCATGATTAAACCTCTCAACAAAATGGGTATAGATGGCAAGTACCTCAACATCATAAAGGCCATATATGACAAACCCACAGCTAACATCATACTTAACAGTGAGAAGCTGAAAGCTTTTCATCTAACAAAGGAAACAAGACAGGGATGCCCACTCTCTCCACTGTTATTCAACATAGTACTGGAGGTCCTAGCCATGGCATTCAGACAAAACAAAGAAATACAAGGCAGCCAGATTGGTAAAGAAGAAATCAAATTGTCACTATTTGCAGATGACATGATACTCTACATAAAAAACCCTAAAGATTCCTCTCCAAAACTACTAGAACTAATATCTGAATTCAGTAAAGTTGCAGGATTCAAAATTAACACACAGAAATCTGTTGCTTTCCTATACATTAACGATGAACTAACAGAAAGAGAAATCAGAAAAACAATTCCATTCACAATTGCATCAAAAAGAATAAAATACCTAGGAATAAACCTAATGAAGGAAGTGAAAGACCTTTACTCTGAAAACTACAAGACACTCCTTAGAGAAATTAAAGAGGACACAAACAAATGGAAATACACTCCATGCTCTTGGTTAGGAAGAATAAATATTGTCAAAATGGCTCTACTACCTAAAGCAATCTACAGATTCAAGGCAATCTCTATCAAACTACCAACAGCTTTCTTCAATGAACTGGAACAAATAATTCTAAAATTCATATGGAACCGCAAAGGACCCCGAATAGCCAAAGCAATCCTGAGAAGGAGGAATAAAACAGGGGGAATTACGGTCCCTGAATTCATACTCTACTACAAGGCCACAGTAATCAAGACAATTTGGTACTGGCACAAAAACAGGCCCACAGACCAGTGGAACAGAATCGAAAATCCAAACATTAACCCAAACATATACACTCAATTAATATTTGATAAAGAAGCCTTGGATATACAATGGGGAGATGACAGCCTCTTCAGCAGCTGGTGTTGGAAAAACTGGACAGCTACATGTAAAAGAATGAAATTGGACTGCTGTCTAGCCCCATACACAAAGGTAAACTGAAGTTGGATCCAAGACCTGAATGTAAGTCATGAAACCATAAAACTCTTAGATAAAAACAGGCAAAAACCTGTTGGACATAAACATGAGCGACCTCTTCATGAACATATCTCCCCGGGCAATGGAAACAAAAGCAAAAATGAACAAGTGGGACTATATCAAGCTGAAAAGCTTCTGTATAGCAAAGGACACAATCAGTTGAACAAAAAGAGATCCTACAGTATGGGAGAATATATTCATAAATGACATATCTGAGAAGGGGTTGACATCCCAAATATATAAAGAACTCACCCACCTTAACAAACAAAAAGCAAATAATCCAATTAAATAATGGGCAGAGGATATGAATAGACACTTCTCCAAAGAAGAAATTCAGATGGCCAACAGGCACATGAAAAGATGCTCCACATCGCTAATCATCAGAAAAATGCAAATTAAAACCACAATGAGATATCACCTCACACCAGTGAGGATGGCCAACATCCAAAACACAAACAACCACAAATATTGGCGAGGATGTGGAGAAAAGGGAACCCTCCTACACAGCTGGTGGGAATGCAAATTAGTACAACCATTGTGGAAAGCAGTATGGAGGTTCCTCAAAAAACTCAAAATAGAAATACCATTTGACCCAGGAATTCCACTCCTAGGAATTTACCCTGAGAATGTAGCAGCCCAGTTTGAAAAAGACATATGCACCCCTATGTTTATTGCAGCACAATTTACAATAGCCAAGAAATGGAAGCAACCTAAGTGTCCATCAATAGATAAATGCATAAAAAAGATGTGGTACATATACACAATGGGATATTATTCAGCCATAAGAAGAAAACAAATCCTACCATTTGCAACAACATGGATGGAGCTAGAGGGTTTTATGCTCAGTGAAATAAGCCAAGCCGAAAAAGACAAGTATCAAATGATTTCACTCATATGTGGAGTATAAGAACAAAGAAAAAAACTCAAGGAACAAAACAGCAGCAGACTCACAAAACTCAAGAACGGACTAATAGTTACCAAAGGAAAAGGGACTGGGGAAGATGGGTGGGAAGGGACGGAGGGATAAGGGGGAAAAAGGGGCATTACGATTAGCAGATGTTATGTTGGGGAGGCATGAGGAGGGCTGTACAACTCAGAGAAGACAAGTAGTGATTCTATAGGATCTCACTACGCTGAAGGACAGTGACTGTAATGGGGTTAGTGGGGGGGACCTGATGAAGGGGGCAGTTTAATAAGCATAATATTGCACATGTAATTGTAGATTAATGATACCAAAATAAATTATAAAAAGAAAAAGAATTCTTGGAAGTCGTTCTTGACTCCCCTCTATCTCCTTCCCCCACACTGATAAAAAACAACAGTAGCTATCATTTTTGCTTATTTACTTTACTGGATGTCTTACACATATTTTATTTACTCCTCACACCCCTATGGGTTTAATACTGCTGTCCCAATTTTAAGTTGATAAAACTAAGGTTCTGAGAGGTACATACAATATTCAAGGTCACAAAACACCTAAGTGATAGACATGGGATTTGAACCAATGTCAAGCTAAGTCAAAGGCTATTCTTTATGCACCATACATATTATTTATGTTTATAAGTAGTCCTTGTTTGGGTCTACCTCTTCAAAATATCTTGAATTTGTTCATTTTCTCCATCTCTATTGCCTGTACATTAGTACAGGTCCTTATCACCATTACACCAGTTTTCCTCTTTCCAATCTCAGTATTACAGATACACATTTGGTTCCCCAATAAGCCAATAGGCCCTTAATGCATTCACAGTGAAGTCAACATTTCTTGGCATAGTACATAAAGCTCTTCATAACGTAGTTCTTGCTTACTTCTATAGCTTCATCTCTTGGCATTCCTCCTCTATTCCGACTCTCACCACCAGCTATAATGAACTCCTGTTTTCCTCTAATGCTCCATGCTTGATCGTCTCTGGACCTTTGAATAATATAGCTGGTAGCCAACACATTCTCCTATCCCAAATCTCCAACTGCCTAGGTCTGACAAAATCTAATTCATCTTACAGAATGCAGTTCATGTGTTATTCCCTTTGGGAAGTCTTCCTGATAAGTATCTCTCTGAACCTAGGCTCTTCCCTATTTTCCCATAATATCCCATGCATAATTTTATCTTATCAATGGACAAACTACGTGGTGAATGTACACTGAAAATACCTGTTTATTTACTTTATCTTTCCAACTAGATTATATATTGCTGTCTTTGAAGAGCTGAGTACACCTTCCTTTGCTTTCCATGCCTAAAAATGTCTGGCCTGGATATGTTAGACATGAATAAATGATTTGTCCATGTGCCAGTGGATGCTGTCACTATGTTGAGTTAAATTATGAGCATAGGAATTTCTCCTGAAGTGCAACTTTTTTTTTAATGAGATGAGCTGGATGTAGCATGATTTATTAACCAGAGAATGAAATATGCAGTAATGAGATTGCTACTAGTTACAATTCAATCAGGAAAGTTAGGACTATAATAAAAAATAAACACAGGAAAAAGCTAGAGGAAATACAGTTGGTTGTTGGAATAACTCTGGGATCAATTTGTCAAGGAAAAATTGATAAGGATGTAAGAAAATAAAAGAAGGTGTGCCAATGTTAGTGCTAGTGATGATGGGGAAGGTAAGTCATTACAGAAACAAACTATATATTTGTAGTTATAAAACACATTATTAAAGTGTCTAAAGGAAAATTTATTTAATGTTTTCCTGAAACTCTAGCCTCTAACTTCTCTGTTACTACTAAAACTCTTTTATAACATAACTTTACAAATCACTCAAAATTTCTTGGTAATATAGCTATGTATCATGGTAGAACATAGGGTGACTCTTCTCTTCTCTTCATTCTTCCATGTTCAGAGTTAAGAAACATTCCAAGGCTGCTTGGAGCAACCAACCCTTCTTTCTTATTCCTTTTTTTTGTTCTGCTCCCTTTTTTCAAATATAGAAATTGGGCCAATTTGGAGCAGTTGGTTAGTAGATAGGATCGTATCAGACTGCTAGATACTAAAGAACATCTACAATGGGTAGTTAGGAGAAATTCTTTGTTTCTCAGCACATTTTCCATTAGCACCAGCTAGAGAGGTATTTTGCCTCAAAACAGTAAGATCTGAGACTTGCATTTCAGCTTAGAGGAAGAAAGGAAAGCAGATTTAACTAGTAAAGGAAGACAGCATCTTCCATATAGACTAACCTACTTCTCAGATTTTGAGGCAGGAGGAGTACATTTAACGCCAATAAAGTATCATTCTGTCTTGAATTTCAGTATCCTTAGCTCCATAAGAGACTCAGGGATTGGTTGAGTTAGAATTTGAGTATTCCTGGTTTCTCTAATTAGGTACCATCTCATTCCATTACACTATTAATCATAAATTATTTTTAATGAAAGCTGCTCAGGACAGAGGACCTCTGTGTGGTTTTGTTCTTTGATATCAAAGTTCATGGCACACTGGAAATACTCAGTGAATACTTCTTAAGTAAAGTGAGTGGAAATCTAAAATCCATATAAACACAAGAGCTTCCTTATGAAAGGAGCCAACTATAGACCAGAAGGCTACTAGATGATACCTAATTTGCAACAGACATGCAAGATGGGTGGCTAGACAGTAAGTAACAGAGTAAGTGGACATTCACCACAATTCTCTCCTGCTTCACTGATCTGGAATTCAAGTCATTTAGGAGTACACCCCAGAGTATAATTCACAACCTGCCACTAAAATCTCTGTTTCTTTTCTCTCAAGTGATTTACCCTATAACATGTGTTACCCACATTCAGCAAGATCTTTTTTGTAGAATATAATAAAGTATACTTTTAAAAGAATTATAATTAAGCTGGACATTTAATAAGGGAATAGGGCTAAGATTTCTTTCTCCCTTTCCATCTCTTTTGAAGAAGGTAAATGAAGCTTAGTACTACTTAGTATTACTTTAAGTTTTTTTCCTCCTGATTTTAACAACAATGTATGATGCTCACCAAGGAAAAATATTGAGGAAATAAAACCATCCATATATTAATTACCTGTAGATTATCATTATTATCATTTTGGTGCATTTGCGTCTAATCTTTGTTTCATGCATTTTGATAATGATTCAATTCTACTACATAAAGAATTCTGTTCTTTTTTATTTAATAACATAAGCACTTCCAAGTTATTATAAATTCTTTAAAAATAATAAAATGCTTGTACAATATCCCATCATATATATCATAACTTACAAAACCATTACACTAATATTCAGACATTTTGGTTATTTTGAAACAGTTACTACAAGTAACATAAAAGAAACATAAATAATAGGCAAAATTGAACAAAATTTTTAAAATATCTTTTTCTTATTACTTCCAAAAGACAGAGTCCTAGAAGTGAGATTACTAGGTGAAAAGATAGAAAACACTCATAAGACTTCATATACACATCACAAAATTACAGGAGTACATATAAAAAGCTGCATTTATTTATATTTCTACTAAAAGTATAAGAGTACTCTTGCATCTCATGCACTAGAGAATTTTTTTAATTTAACAGATTAAAAACTTTTTTTTAAGAGAAATGATTCCTACTCTCACCTCTAGTATTCTATATTCTGAAGGTGTAAGCCAATGCAGTAAGATGAAGAAATAACATGTCTGTATAAGAAAAAAAACCCTAGAAAATCAACAGTATTAAAACAAGTAACATTTCAGCAAGATGGCAAAATACAAGATCAACATAAAAAATCAACAGCTTCCCTCTAAATCAGCAACAATCTATTCAAAAATAAAAGAAAAAATATTCTATTCACAACAGCAACAATAATTATGAATATATAATAAGAATCAATCTAATTAGAAAGGTGCAAGGTCTTAAGGAAAGATGATTTATAAAAGACATAAAACCAAAGCTGAATAGAAAGAAATATATGTTCTTACATGGAAATAATCCTTATTGTAAATATGTTATTTTTTCTAAAATTAATCCATATAAATTAAGCACAATAAGAAATGAAATTAATGAATTTTCCATGAAACTACTAGCTGATTCAACATGTGAAGATCAGCCCAATTTCAAAAAAGTAAAATAGTAGAATAAAAGTCAGAAAGCTATAGTAATTAAACCAATGTGGTAACAGCTTAGAAACAGAACTAACTACATGGTCTAATATATAATAAAAATGGTATCTCAAATCAGAGGAAAAAGAAGAAATGATCAAGTGTTTGGCTTGGGACTACTGACTTTCTGGGTGTGCATGGTGGGGGGGTTAGGCAATTGAGTTTTAGATCTCAATCTCATCTCACAAAAGTAAACTGCAAACAGGTTAAAAAAAACAAAACTTTAAACACAAAACAAAAAAACTTAGAAGAGAATACAGAAGAACCAAAGGACCTTCTTAAACAAGAATCCAAAACAAAGGACAAAGGAAAAATATTGAAAGATTTTACCATTATCAGATTTTTCAATTTCCTAAGCCAAGTATATACTCTTACCTTTCAACTGCTTAGATCAAAATCTGTGCCATAATCCTTATTTTTGATATTCTGTCTTTCTCTCATATGCTTAACCTACCCTGTTGACTGCTCCTTCAAAAGAAATCCAGGATCCACCACGTCCACTTCTTCCATCTTAGTCTAAGCCACCATTTTCTCTAGTTTGATTACTGCAATAGCTTCCTAACTGGTCTCCTTGCCATCAATGCCATCCACCGTAAATTTGCTCTTAACATAGTTCCAGAAGGATCATTATAAAATGTTAAATCAGATTATGTCATTTCTCAGCTTAAAATCCTACAATGGTGCCCCATTTCATTCATTCAATTATAAAGCTGAAGGCTTTATAATTGCCTACAAGGTCGATTATATAAATGGCTACTCATCACCTCTCCAATCTCATCCCCTGGCTCACTGAACTTCAACCAGGGGGCCTCTCTACCATTCTTTGAACATACTAGGTATAGTCCCAACTTAGGGTTTTTGCATTCTGTTCTCTCTGCCTTCTTAAAATGATCTTTCCCAGCATATATATGTTCGACTTTCTTACTTCCTTAAAGTCTTTGGTCTAGTATCACCTTCTCAATGTGTCCTATCTACCCTGATTGCTATATTTAAAAGATAAGCCCTCACCTTCCCAACAATCCCATTCTCCTTACACCTTGCTTAACTTTTCTTTTTCCACAGACCATGAAAGGATAAATACATTGCAGTAATTTCTTAACAGTAAAAATTCAGAAACAACCTATGCAACTGTGAATTGGGGGATAGGTGAATAACCATGGAATGGTTATACAACAGGAATGTTCTGTAGTAGTTAAAAAGAATGAGAGAAATCTCTGTCCTAACCTAAGACAGACCTTAAAAACATATGGTTAAGTGAAACAGTCACTGATGTTTACATTATGATATATTCCACTATAGATATTATGTATTTCCTATAATGATATTTACATTTAACAAATGGGAAAAATCTGAAAGGATATATAACAAACTGATTAAAAGTGCTTCCTCCTAAAAAGGGATTGAAGTGTAGTCAGCAGGAGCTTTAGCCTTACTTGTAGTACCTGTACTTTTTATTACAAGGAAAATGTTTCCATGTATTACACTAGCATATTGACGACTAATTTTAAAAGGAAAAAAGTTGGTAATTAATAGACCCAATATGGCTTTTCACTGCTGCTTTTATCTACATTTATTTCATTCCTGTTACAGTTAAATATGTTTATCAAATGTTTTTTGGCCGTTTGAATACTCTTTCTGACTCATGTATTCAGAAACACATGTCCTTTGCCATTTATCTATTAGGGCTCAGGTCTTTTCTAATATGCAGCTCTATTTAAGGACGCTCTGTCTTACTGGTTGAAAGTACCTTCTGTTGTGTGTACGTTTTCACCATATACATTAAAAACGAAATCTAGCTTGGTCAACCCCTATAAAATCATCTATAAATAACATTTAAAAAATTATGACAGCTTAACAACATTTAAACATAATGGAAACAAGGAGAAAAGTAGAATAAAAGATGAAGGTACAACATTATTATCCATTTCCTTCAACTATTACTCATTCTTTTAGCATTTCCTACCAACTCTTTGAGGTAAGTAGGACAGTTAATTATTTCCGTTTTATAGATAAGAAGACAGACTCAAGATAAGTCCTTATTTCTTCCTAAGGAATAAATGATTTAAAGTTTTTATCTTACAGTGAGTAGTATGTTACATTGTGCACGTAAAATAAACCCACAAGTCTGAAAACAAAAAACAATTATTACTGTAAATAAAGTAACCCAAGTACTAACTCACTGAAAATGACCTATTTAATAATAGTGAAGCAGCAGGTACAAAGTACTATTTTAGGTACATGTGTTTCATATTTTTACACATAAGCTTAGGAACTAAAAGTATTTACTAGCAATCCCTATCAAACTACCAACAGCTTTCTTCAATGAACTGGAACAAATAATTCTAAAATTCATATGGAACCACAAAAGACCCCGAATAGCCAAAGCAATCCTGAGAAGGGGGAATTACACTCCCTGACTTCAAGCTCTACTACAAAGCCACAGTAATCAAGACAATTTGGTATTGGCACAAAAACAGACCCACAGACCAGTGGAACAGAATCGAAAATCCAAACATTAACCCAAACATATACACTCAATTAATATTTGATAAAAGTGCCTTGGATATACAATGGGGAGATGACAGCCTCTTCAGCAGCAGGTGTTGGAAAAACTGGACAGCTACATGTAAGAGAATGAAACTGGACTACTGTCTAGCCCCATACACAAAGGTAAACTCAAGGTGGATCAAAGACCTGAATGTAAGTCATGAAACCATAAAACTCTTAGAAAAAAACATAGGCAAAAATCTCTTGGACATAAACATGAGCAACTTCTTCATGAACATATCTCCCCGGGCAAGGGAAACAAAAGCAAAAATGAACAAGTGGGACTATATCAAGCTGAAAAGCTTCTGTACAGCAAAGGACACCATCAGTAGAACAAAAAGACATCCTACAGTATGGGAGAATATATTCATAAAAAACGTATCTGATAAAGGGTTGACATCCAAAATATATAAAGAACTCATGCACCTTAACAAACAGAAAGCAAATAATCCAATTAAGAAATGGGCAGAGGACATGAATAGACACTTCTCCAAAGAAGAATTCAGATGGCCAACAGGCACATGAAAAGATGCTCCACATCGCTAATCATCAGAGAAATGCAGATTAAAACCACAATGAGATATCACCTCACACCAGTGAGGATGGCCAACATCCAAAACACAAACAACAACAAATGTTGGCGAGGATGTGGAGAAAAGGAACCCTCCTACACTGCTGGTGGGAATGCAAATTAGTTCAACCATTGTGGAAAGCAGTATGGAGGTTCCTCAAAAAACTCAAAATAGAAATACCATTTGACCCAGGAATTCCACTCCTAGGAATTTACCCTAAGAATGCAGCAGCCCAATTTGAAAAGGACAGATGCACCCCTATGTTTATTGCAGCACTATTTACAATAGCCAAGAAATGGAAGCAACCTAAGTGTCCATCAGTAGATGAATGGATAAAGAAGAGTGGTACATATACACAATGGAATATTATTCAGCCATAAGAAGAAAACAAATCCTACCATTTGCAACAACATGGATGGAGCTAGAGGGTATTATGCTCAGTGAAATAAGCCAAGCCGAAAAAGACAAGTATCAAATGATTTCACTCATATGTGGAGTATAAGAACAAAGAAAAAAACTGAAGGAACAAACAGCAGCAGACTCACAGAACCCAAGAACGGACTAATAGTTACCAAAGGGAAAGGGACTGGGGAAAATGGGCGGGAAGGGAGGGATAAGAGGGAAAAAGGGGCATTACGATTAGCAGATATAATGTTGGGGGGGGCACGGGGAGGGCAGTACAACTCAGAGAAGACAAGTAGTGATTCTATAGCATCTCATTACACTGATGGACAGTGACTGTAATGGGGTTGGTGGGGGGGACCTGATGAAGGGGTAGTTTAATAATCGTAATATTGCACATGTAATTATAGATTAATGATAATAAAATAAATGATATTAATAAAAAAAAAGTATTTACTAGAACTGAAGAGGAAACAAACAAAGCCTACTGATTTCCAGCATGTAAAACTTGCTGTGGAGGTCCAGAAGGTCTTCTTACTGTTATGAATAATGCTAAAATGATTCTTAACTCAGTCTGTTTAGGTTTATTTATTTCCTTTACAGATTAAACTTGGAAGTCTGCCTCAACAAATGTCTGGGCCTCTGAAGGTATACACAGGAAAGAATATGTCTCCTTACAATGCAATAATTTTCAATAAGTATACTCTTAAATAGGATTTGGTATGCTTTATATTTGATTTAAAACAAACAAGGAGGCTGTATATTCCTAAAATTAAAAACATAACCAAGAATGTGGGGGTTAGAAATAGGAAGTGACTACTAATGCATCCAGGGCTTCTTAATGAGGTCATGAAAATGTCCTAAAATTACATCTTGGTGATGGCTGCATAACTCTGTAAACAAACTAAAAGTCTTTGAATGTAAACTTTAAATGGCTGTATTGTATGGTATATGAATCATACCTCAAAAAAGCTTTTCCAAAAAAAAAGGTAACTAACAAAAAGCACATTCTACTTTTGTTTGTTCTAAATCCCTTTAAACTAGTGGTTCTCAACTGGAGGTAATTTTGTTTTTCAGGGGATATTTGGCAACATGTAGAGACATTTTTGGTTGTTACAACTTGGGGAATTATTACTAGTTATTTATTGGCCAGAGGCCAGGGATGCTGCAAAAATCTTACAATACATAGGATAGGCCCCCAAAACACAGAATTACCTGGCCTAAAATATCAAAAGTGCTCAGGTTAAGAAACTTTGCTTAAACTGAGCTTCTAAATAACTAATATTCATGGCTCTCATTTGTTCATATTATCAACAACCATAACCAAAATTAAAATTATGAAAAATTAAAATATGGTACATTTGCATGATACCTAAAAAATTAAAAACATAATTGAGTCTCTATAAAAAAAAAACAGAAACTACATGACTCTGAATTAAAGCCTTTATGAAGAGATGAGTATAAATTTGGGAATAGGCTTTGGCACCTTGACAGATACATGGCTTGGATAAATTCCATAGTACAGTGGTAGTAAAAAGAACAATATCCAGAGTTTGGAAGTTATGCTTACTAATTACAAAATATCTCCTTACTTATTTAAGATCTATGACTTTGTGTTTTTTCTACAGATGAACCGTAACCTGAGAATATTAAGAAATAACTGAGTGTTCTGCACTTCATAAAGGAAGGTGAACCATGAGCCAGTAACTTCCAAGATTGTTTATATGCCATGGGTCATGTACAATTTGTAAATCAGTATTAAGTTACTCAATAGGCACAACAGACAGTTTAGCAGCACCCACAGATTAAACAGCGCTTTAGGGTCAGGCAGATTTCTATATCTTAGATCTTTGGATGAGATCCTAGTATACAAGTTATACAAGTGAGATTTATTCATTTACAAACATTTCCTGAGTACAGGCATACCTGAGATACTGCAGGTTCAGTTCCACACCACCACAATACAGAGACTATCACAAACAAAGCAAGTCAAACAAATTTTTGGATTCCCAGTGCATATAAATGTTTACATCATAACGTAGTCTGTTAAGTATGCAATAGCATTATGTCTAAAAAAACAATGTACATACTTAAAAAATACTTTATTGCTTAAAAATGCTAACCATCATCAGAGATTTCAGTGAGTCATAATCACTGATCACAGATCAGCATAACAAATACAGTAATAATGAAAAGGTTTGAAATACAGTGAGAATTACTAAAATGTGACGCAGAGACAAGAATTGAGAGAGTGCTATTGAAAAACGGTGCAAATAGACTTGCTTGACACAGGGTTGCCCCAAACCAATTTGTAAAAAATGATATATCTGCAAAGGGTAATAAAGTCAAGCAGTAAAATGAGGTATGTGTGAGTGAACCTGTTATGTGCTTAACACTGCTAGGAAAATAAAGATGAACAAGATCTGCCCTGAAACTCTCTCTCACCTGTAAGGGGAGATAAACAATTGCAGTATGTGCAACAACAAAAACATGCATAAGATGCTTAAGTACAGAGGAAAGTGACTTACTATCAAGAAGAAACAATGAAGGCTTCAAAGAGGAGATGAAACCACTGACAAGTGAAAAGGATAAAGGCAAACAAGAAGGCGAAGGGAGGGTCTATTTAAAGGTCTAACTCAGAGAGCATACTACTGCAGATTAGACTTAAAGCAAATGAGGGGCTAACGACAGGGGTAGAAGGATAGATCAAGCAACGCCTTATTAAATTTCTTACAACAGTGACTTTCTGGGGTATGGGTGGGTGGGTGTGGGGTAGGTCCTTGTTAAGGTACCCTGCCCATCTGCCTCCCATCCTCAATCCAGAAAATAGCTGCCATATAATAATGACTTATGTTTATTGAATTTACTAAATCCAGAAGTGAACTCAACCACTTTACACTTAACACTTTGTTATCGAAGACTCTGAGTGGTTATATAAATTTCCCGGGGTTACACATTTGCTAACAAGTAGTAAAACCAACATGTGAACCTGGGTCAGTCTGAATCCAGAGCCCTGAGTTCTTTTCCAGTTGGTTATAGTACCTCCCTGGGAAACCAGGGGTATTATTTGGGCTTTGGAGGCAATCAAGTTATAAATGGTTTTAAGTAAGAAATTAATGGGTTCAAGTACATTTTAGATACAACATGCCATTTACTCTGAATGTTACTGTGCAAGTTTTATTCATAATCTTTGAGTAAGATCTGTCAATCTATCAGATCCTCCACATCACATTATAAACATGTTTAAAACAGTGTTCTGACATGACCTCCACCCAAATTAGATAGGAAAGTTGCTTGCCTTGACCAAAATGCACATAAATTTAAGACTTAGGTTTTCATTATCTTTTATTAAAAAAAAATTGGGTCAAGCTTGGTTTACAAGTCCAAACATCTCTTAAAATGGATCAGAAATTCAGCAATGCCTAATATACACTAGGTTGTACACCTAGAGCAGGTATCTCGGGGTATACTAGATAACTAAAACTTGGCTATCGATTTTGATGTTTGAAGGTGCTGCTCTTTTGAAGCTCCCTGAACTAGGAAGGAAAGGCAACTGCAGCCACTTACAATCTGCTATTATTGATTGGGCATTGCAAGTGATACTTAATCTTTTTCTTCCCATTTAAAGCCCCAGAGAGGTTGCCATTATTCACAAAGACAAGATGTGAACCATGAAAAGCAGATGTGGACAACATTTTTAAAAATGTACCATAAATTTCATGAATTATCTAATACCTACTAAATTCAAGAAAGTGTGAGGAAGAACTAACATAGTCCTACAAAATGAATATACTTATCAGGAAGTGCATCTAAACAGAATTAGGAAACAAGCACAGAGAATGCTGACTGAAAACACCAGTGGTCTTCAACTCTTTACTATATAAGCCTATCAAGGTAAAAATACCTTGACTTCACAACCTACTATATTTATTTATAACAATATGCATACAGTAAATGGATATCAATGCATAATTATAAAACACAAGTAGATATTTTAAATTATCTTATTGGAAAAATAAACTCTAATGTTTTCTCTTGTTTTCTGTTTTGAAGACCAATGCCTTTGAAAACAATATGAATAAGACATTAACACAATAACAAGTATTAAAAAATAAACAAAACCTACCTGCACACACTAGTAAACATTTGCCCATGGAAATTCTTAAAAGCTCACAGTTAAGTTTGCTCAAAATCCACTACTGATACGGTTTGAGATGGTTATAATTTGATTTGGGAATCTACTTAAAATGCTTTTTATATATTAAAAAGAAAAGGCAGTACAGTCAATCACAGGAGACTGTGTATTTCCCAAAAGTGTCACCCTAAGATTTGAGCACACTAAAAAATATCAGAATGTAAAACTATTTCTGACAAGAAGGAACATTAAATAGATTAAAACCTTCTTTGCAAAAATAATTTTCCCTATAAAAATTTTATATGTAGAAGTGTAACTAATGTTTAATTAATTTTAATATGCTCTGCCTGAGGAAATCTAATGGCATTTTTAATGTTCAATAGAGAACATGGAGAAAAAAAGTGAATAGTAAGAATTTATCACTATTCATCTAGAACTATCATATTAAAAACCAGACATTAACTGGTAGGCAACAATATTCTAGTTAGTAAAAAGTGAAACTCTATAGAAGGGCATACAGCATCTTCAATCCCAAGAAAAATCAGAAAAACCATGTTGGGCACCGTGTTAGGCCCTTTCATGTACTTTACATATAAACCTACTGAAATAGGCTATTACTCCAAAAGACAATCTACTTTCTAATACTCTGATTCCATGCTCACCAATTAATTCTGATTATTATTTGGTTTTTCAAGTATCTTGACATCAGGAATGCAAGATTAAGATCATTCCAGTAATTGGAAAGACTTATCTCTAAGCTTATATTAAAAAGAAAAAACAGTATTCTAGTTAATAAATCAGCCTCTTGTGAATTCTGATTTTATAAATCAATTTCTCTAGGATCTGAACCTGAAAACCAGTTCCTGACACTACAAGCTAGAAACTAAATCATAGATCTATTTGACTCTATCAAGAACATTTTACTAAGCCATTCTCTAAAATAGAAAACCTACCTAACCATCTTAAACAATCATATACACAAACTTCAATAATGCAATGAAAACAAATTTAAAAGTGGGCTGACAATTTTAGAGCTTATATGAGCAAATATAAATAGCTTGCAAATATGCAGAAACATACAAAATATAGATTGAGTCATAATGATTCAATGTGCCTGTTTAAGAACTCTGGGAAAACAGTGATAGAGACCCCAAAATTAATGCCCCAGAGATTGACAATATCCTAGTGTCATGAGGAAGTTAACAGACTTCCATAAATGTCTAGTTTAAAAAATATGACACTGGCTCTTAAATAAGTTTAAGTATATCCCACTCATTTTTTAGAGCCCATGTTCCACAGAAATTCTTATATGTTTTCTTATACTTGTGGCAGTATTGTTACTATAGTCTATCTCTGTAAAAATGATTTTTTAATGATGAAAATATCTGATGTTACTTCATAATAAAAGTTCATGTTTTCCTCTACAAGTATTTAGTTATAGAATATTAGTACACAGTTCTCAGGGTTACAAACTAATACCTAGCTCACAAATAAAAGGACTTAATTTGTATGTGTTTTTCCTCCTCAAAATTTAGGAGGTTGACAAATAAACCAACGTTTAATACAGCTCCATTTCATGTATTCAGTTCCATTCACTACAGCAAGTGCTTACTGAGTGGCACTGAGGGGTTAGAAGTATATAGTTGAGGCAGGAACTGGGGAGAAAAACTAAGTCAAAACAAAGACACACACATCTCTTTGACCCCTATTTCTACTTATTCTGGGCTTTATCCTGATTAAGGGTTAACTCTTTTCCACTCTTTGCCTGTATAGGTTGAAGTTTTATGCCATAAGAAACCCTTCTCAAGAGGCAAACAACTGAACTCAAAAGGATCTGAATAATTCCTTTAAACAGAACTTCAAT
Organism: Smutsia gigantea; assembly: GCA_032199065.1. NCBI lineage: Eukaryota > Metazoa > Chordata > Mammalia > Pholidota > Manidae > Smutsia > Smutsia gigantea. The sequence continues at coordinate 52,692 of JAVSCE010021705.1, read as the reverse complement.
ATAAAAAAAAAATTCTAATTTTCCACATTCCATTCATTCTTTAACCATACTAAGTTAAGGAGACGGTGGGGGAAAATATATATTTTTTATATATATATATATATATACATATATATGAAACTTGACTACTTCTATGTGGAATTTCAATACTTTTTAAAGATTTAAAGCTTGTTTTTCAGTTCTTTAGTAGTGAACAGTCACCATGGGTAGTCCTGAACTGTAAGGGACTCTATCACAAACTTAACCCTATATTAGGCTTTCTCATTTCTTAAAAAAATGAAACATATTAGCTTCAATAACTTGATAAGTCTGCAACTGGAAACTTATGAAGGTTCTGAGAAAGGAAAAAGGACTGCACAATCAAATCTGAGTTTTAGGAAAACTGTGGAATGTCAGGTATGTGACAGAAAACCTAGAGGCAAACAAGCCAGTTAAGAAGCAGCTACTTTACCTTCTAGTTGATGAGGTCCTTAAAAAGAACACAGACAAAATAAAGCAAGAACATGATGTAAGAATAATAATTAGAATAATAATACATGGTTGCTAGCATTTAGTGAAAATGTTTCTTTTTTAAGCACTGTGCATATATTATCTCACTAAAGTCACATGATTATTGCCATTTTACAGATGAGGAGAGTCAGATCTAGACAAACACATGATCAAGATTTTAAGTGGCAAAAGCGAGACTTCCATCAGGATCTGTCTAATTCGAGGTTCAGGCATAAAACTGCAAACTTCAGTCAAAATCATTATGAAGATCAAATCAGTCTATAAGAATTCTGATCTGGGTCACAAGGCGGAGGAGGAACTCATTAACTGAGACAAAGGGACCCAGGAGGGGAAGCAGGTTTAGGAAGGAAAATTGGTTCTACACTTGAGATGTCTGCCATTCTCTCTCTCAATACATTTGAACTTCATCTTCATCCTCACCTTGTTCTCTAGTCATCTGACTCAACACACACTCTCAATCCAACAACTCTGCTCTAGTTTCATTTGGAATCTTTTGCTCATCCCTTGCCTCTTTGAACTTCTGCCATATCTGGTGGTAATTCTCCTCAGAAACAACTCAGAAAATAATCTGACTTCACCTGTGACTACTGGCTCAGAAAACATACTGTTTCCTGTTAGTCTTTCTCGCCAGTCCTTCCCTCTCTACTATCTCTTTATTCCTATTAAACCAATCTCCTAAAAACCAGATTAGTCTCCTCTCATCCATGGCCACAATGTGCGATCTAGAATGTAAATTTGACCATGATATTACACCTCTTAAGGTCCCACAGCTTTCAGGATACCATTTGAATTCCTTATTATATGGTAAGGGGAGAATCTAGAGCACGTGAACTCTTGGTATTGCACATGAAATTATCAGTAGTTCTCTGATCATATTTTGCTATTATGTGACTCTCACATTCTGCCCAGAATATCCTTTCTCTTCCAACCTGGCTTTCTGATCATCCTACCTGTGTTACTCTGTATCACTTCCTCAAGGAAACCTTCTTCACAAATACCCTCATTTGATTATACAGGTGACCCTGGAAAAATATGGGGTTATTTAGCAGTGCGAACCCCTTGCAAAGTAAAATATCTGCGTATAGGAGACGAGATTAAAGATGGCAGCATGAGAGGTGAGACAGGGGCTTCCTCCTAAAACCGCATATAATACAAAAACATAACTGATACAACTACTCGTGAAAGAGCAACAGGAAAGAGGACTGGGTCAAACAGCATACACCTGAAGACAAGACCGGACCTCACAGAACAGGGTAATGTACTAAAGCTGTGGCCTGGCAGAAACGAAGCCCTTCCCCCATCCCAGCTCACCAGCGGGAAGAAGAGAAACTGAGCAGAGAAGGAGCAGACACCTGGGACTGCTGAATACCTAACTCCGGAGATCTGCTCTGGGAGCACAAACCTACATTTCGTGGTGCTTGAATGATACTCTCGTAATTAGGGGATTGGAAACCTAAAACAGGCAGAATTCTGGAGAGACTGAGATCACAGCTGCTTGTGGAAAGCAGGGATACATATCTGGCTGCTCTAGGACAAAAGAAAGGCGGGCAGTCTGAGAGACTTCCTAACAAGGAAGCCCTTAGCAAGAGGGCTGCTAAAGGGGCAAGGACTGCACAGAGCTTACTGCTCAGGGGAAAGGACATGTAGACAAAATTGTCTGGGTGTACTCTGCCCAGCAGAGTGGGAGCTTTCATGATCTTCAGGTGCTCCAGCCCCTTGGCTACCTACACAGCTCCAAGAACCCCTCTGTGATAGGCAGCCTACTGCACCTTTCTCCTGGCCAGACCCACCGGGCTCACAAACTGGCAAACCCTACCCTGGCGTTAGGCCAGCCAGAGGGAAGATCTGTCTAGAGCAATTAAAAACGCAAAGCAGAGAGGCTCATACCTGGGTGCTCGGCCCACTGGTTCAGACAGTGGAGACAGTTATACCAGCTGGGAAGCAGGAAACAGCTCTTTCCTCCCCTCAGGCACCAATACCACTCCCCTGCAACCCCCAATATTGCTTCAAGGGCTGAGCACCTCCAGAGAGTAGAGCTTCTGGGAACAAGAGGGCACCATATGCAAATATGAAACGCCAAAGGAACTTGGTTAAGAGTAAAATTATTAATACAGCTCCTGAGAAAGATTTAAATGATATGGACCTTATGACTCTCCTTGAAAGGGAGTTCAAAATAAAAATCATTAACATGCTCATAGAGGTACAGAAAGATATTCAAGAACTCAGGAATGAACTCCGGTCAGAGATCCAATCGTTGAAGAGCACAATGGAGGGTATTAAAAGCAGATTGGATATGGTGGAAGAGATAAATGAAAGAGAAACTAGAGAAAAGGAATACAAAGAAGCTGCGGCACAGAGAGAAAAAAGAATCTCTAAGAATGAAAGAATATTGAGAGAACTGTGTGACCAATTCAAATGGAACAATATTCACAATATAGGGGTACCAGAAGAAGAAGAGAGAGAAAAAGGGATAGAAACGGTCTTTGAGCAGATAATTACTGAAAACTTCCCCAATTTTGGGAAGGAGATGGTCTCTCAGGACATGGAGTGCACAGATTTCCCAACACAAAGGACACAAGGAAGACAACATCAAGACATATAGTAATTAAAATGGCAAAGATCAAAGATAAGGACAGACAATTAAAAGTAGCCAGAGAGAGAAATAAGATCACATACAAAGGAAAGCCCATTAGGTTATCATCAGACCTCTCAGCAGAAACCTTAAAGGCCAGAAGGGAGTGGCATGATGTATTTAATGCAATGAAGCAGAAGGGCCTTGAACCAAGATTACTTTATCCACCAAGATTATCATTTAAATTTGAAGGAGGGATTAAACAATTCCCAGATAAGCAAAAGCTGAGCCAAACCATCTCCACAGTGTATATTGGAGGGACTGCTATAGATGGAACTGTTTCTAAGGCTTAATAGATGTCACCAGAGGTAATAAAACCACAGTAAAGAAAGTAAAACACCTAATTACTAAGCAAATGCAAAATTAAATTAACTACCCCCAAAGTCAATCAAGGGATAGACAAAGAGTACAGAATATGATATGTAATATATAAAGAATGGAGGAGGAAGAAAAAGGAAGAGAGGAAAAAAAAAGAACCTTTATATTGTGTTTGTAATAGCATATTAAGTGAGTTAACTTACACTCTTAGACACTAAGGAAGTTAACCTTGAACCTTTGTTAACCACGAATCTAAAGCCTGCAATGGCAATAAGTACATACTTATCCATAATCACTCTAAATGTAAATGAACTGAATGCACCAATCAAAAGACACAGAGTCACTGAATGGATAAAAAAATAAGACCCATCTATATGCTGCTTACAACAGACTCACTTTAAACCCAAAGACATACACAGACTAAAAGTGAAAAGATGGAAAAAGAAAGTTCATACAACTAATGGAGAGAAAAAAGCAGTAGTTGCAGTACTTGTATCAGACAAAATAGATTTCAAACAAAGAGAGTCACAAGAGACAAAGACGGACGTTACATAATGATAAAAGGGTCAATCCAACAAGAAGATACATCCATTATAAATATCTATGCACCCAACACAGGAGTACCTACATATGTGAAACAAATACTAACAGAATTAATAGGAGAACTAGAATGCAATGCATTCATTCTAGGATACTTCAACACACCACTCCCTCTGAAGGACAGATCAACCAGACAGAAAATAAGTAAGGAGACAGAGGCACTGAACAACACATTAGAACAGATGGACCTAATAGACATCTACAGAACTCTACACCCAAAAGCAGCACAATACACATTCTTCTCAAGTACACATGGAACATTTTCAAGGATAGATCATACACTAGGCCACAAAAAGAGCCTCAGTAAATTCAAAAAGATTGAAATTGTACCAACCAGTTTCTCAGACCACAAAGGTATGAAACTAGAAATAAATTACGCAAAGAAAATGAAAAATCCCACAAACACAGGTAGGCTTGACAACAGGCTCCTAAATAACCAATGGATCAATGACCAAAGAAAAACAGAGATCAAGCAATATATGGAGACAAATAACAACAATAATTCAAGACTGCAAAATCTGTGGGATGCAGCGAAGGCCATGCTCAGAGGAAAGTATATTGCAATACAGGCCTACTTCAGGAAAGAACAACAATCCCATATGAACAGTCTAAACTGACAATTAATGAAAGTAGAAAAAGAAGAACAAATGAAACCAAAGTCAGAAGAAGGAGGGACACAATAAAGATTAGAGCAGAAATAAATAAAATCGAGAAAAATAAAACAATACAAAGGATCAATGAAAGCAAGAGCTGGTTCTTCGAGAAAATAAACAAAATATATAAACCCCAAGCAGACTTATCAAGAAAAAAAGAGTCTACTCACATAAACAGAATCAGAAATGAGAAAGGAAAAATCACTACAGATACCACAGAAATAAAATAACTATTAGAGAATACTATGAAAAATTATATGCTAACAAACTGGATAACCTTGAAGAAATGGACAACTTTCTAGAAAAATTCAACCTTCAAAGGCTGACCCAGGAAGAAACAAAAAATCTGAACATACCAATTACAAGCAACAAAATTGAACTGGTAATCAAAAAACTACCTAAGAACAAAATGCCAGCACCAGATGGCTTCACCGCTGAATTTTAGCAAACATTTAGTGAAGACCTAATACCCACTCTCCTTAAAGTTTTCCAAAGAGTAGAAGAAGAGGGAATACTTCCAAAGTCATTCTATGAGGCCAGCATCACTCTAATACCAACACCAGGCAAAGACACCACAAAAAAAGAAAATTACAAACGAATATCCCTAATGAACACAGATGCAAAAATACTCAACAATATATTAGCAAACCAAATTCAAAAATACATGAAAAGGATCATCCATTATGATCAAGAAGGATTTATTCCAGGGATGCAAGGATGGTACAACATTTGAAAATCCATCAACATCATTCACCACATCAACAAAAGAAGGACAAAAACCACATGATAATCTCCATAGATGCTGAAAAAGCATTTGACAGATTTCAACATCCATTCATGATAAAAACTCTCAACAAAATGGATATAGAGTAAAAGTACGTCAACATAATAAAGGCCATATATGACAAACCCACAGCCAACATTATACTTCACAGCGAGAAGCTGAAAGCTTTTTAAGATCGGGAACAAGACAAGGATGCCCACTCTCCCCACTCTATTCAACATAGTACTGGAAGTCCTAGCCGGAGCAATCAGACAACAAATAAGTCATCCAGATTGGCAAAGAAGAAGTTAAACTGTCCCTGTTTGCAGATGACATGATATTGTACAAAAAAAATCCTAAAGAATCCACTTAAAACTACTATATCTAATATCTGCATTCAGCAAGCTGCGGGATACAAAATTAATATGCAGTAATCTGTTGCATTCCTATACACTAACAATGAACTAGCAGAGAGAGAAATCAGGAAAACAATTTCATTCACAGTTGCATCAAAAAGAATAAAATACCTAGGAGTAAACCTAACCAAGAAAGTGAAAGACCTATACTCTGAAAACAACAAGACACGAATGAGAGAAATTAAAGATACCAATAAATGGAAACACATCCTGTGCTTATGGATAGAAGAATTAATGGCCACCCTGCCTAAAGCAATCTAGAGATTCAATGCAATTCCTATCAAAATACCAACAGCATTCTTAAATGAACTAGAGAAAATCGTTCTAAAATTCATATGGAACCACATAAGACCCCAAATAGCCAAAGCAATCCTGAGAAGGAAGAATAAGGCTGGCGGGATTACGCTCCCCAACTTCAAGCTCTACTACAAAGCCACAGTAATCAAGACAATTTGGTACTGGCACAAGAACAGACCCATAGACCAATGGATCAGACTAGAGAGCCCTGATATAAACCCAACCATATATGGTCAATTAATATACGATAAAGGAACCATGGACATACAATGGTGAAATGACAGCCTCTTCAGCAGCTGGTGTTGGCAAAACTGGACAGCTACATGCAAGAGAAATGAAACTGGATTATTGTTTAACCTCATACACAAAAGTAAACTGAAAATGGATCAAGGAACTGAATGTAAGTCATGAAACCATAAAACTCTTAGAAGACAACATAGGCAAAAATCTCCTGAATATAAGCAGGAGCGACTTCTTCCTGAACGCATCTCCTCAACAAGGGAAACAAAAGCAAAAATGAACTCATGGGACTACATCAAACTAAAAAGTTTCTGTACGGCAAAGGACACCATCAACAGAACAAAAAGGCATCCTACAGTATGGGAGAATATATTTGTAAATGACATATCCAACAAGGGGTTTATATCCAAAATATATAAAGAACTTACATGCCTCAACACCCAAAAAACAAATAACTCGATTAAAAAATGGGCAGAGGATATGAAGAAACAATTCTCCAAAGAAGAAATTCAGATGGCCAACAGACATGAAAAGATGCTCCACATCAGTAATCACCAGGGAAATGCAAATGGAAACCACAATGAGATATCACCTCACACCAGTAAGGATGGCCAGCACTGAAAAACTAAGAACAAATGCTGGCGAGGATGCAGAGGAAGGGGAACCCTCCTACACTGCTGGTGGGAATGTAAGCTAGTTCAACCATTGTGGAAAGCAATATGCAGGTTCCTCAAAAAACTAAAAATACAAATACCATTTGACCCAAGAATCCCAGTCCTCGGAATTTACCCAAAGAATACAACTTCTCAGATTCAAAAAGACATATGCACCCTTATGTTTATTGCAGCACTTTTTACAATAGTCAAGATATGGAAGCAACCTAAGTGTCCATCAGTAGATGAATGGATAAAGAAGAGGTGGTACATATACACAATGGAATATTATTCAGCCATAAGAAAGAAACAAATCCTACCATTTGCAACAACATGGATGGAGCTGGAGGTATTATGCTCAGTGAAATAAGCCAGGCAGAAAAATACAAGTGCCAAATGATTTCCCTCATTTGTGGAGTATAACGATGAAACATACCTGAAGGAACAAAACAGCAGCAAACTCAGAGACTCGTAGAAGGAACTAGTGGTTACCAAAGGGGAGGGGTGTGCGACGGTGGGTGGGAGGGAGGGAGAAGGGGATTGAGGGGTATTATGTTTAGTACACATGGTGTGGGGAGTCACTGGGAAAACAGTGTAGCACAGAGAAGGCAAATAGTGAATCTGTGGCATCTTACTACACTGAAGGACAGTGACTGAATTGGGGTATGGGTGGGGACTTAATAATATGGGTAAATGTAGTAACCACATTTTTTTTTCATGTGAAACCTTCATAAGAGTGTGTATCAATCATACCTTAATAAAAATTTTTTTATAAATCTGTGTTTAACTTTTGACTCCCCAAAAACTTAACTACTAATATAGTCTGCTGTTGATGGGAATCATCATTAACATAAACAGTCAATTAAGAAATATTTTGCACATTATATGTATTATATGCTGTATTCTTACAATAAAGAGAAAACTGTTGCAAATTGTCACAAATCTCCAAAAACTTCTCCACCTTATTTATTGCAAAAAATTACGTATTTAAGTGTGCCCATATTGCTCAAGTGTTGAACAAGTACACTTCTGTGTTCCCACAGAAGACAGGTCCTTCTATTTAAAGCATTATCATACCATATCATAACTAATCTTATTTCTAACCCCCAAAATCCCTGCTCCAGTTATATACATTTTAATACCTTCTTTAGCCACTGTGGTATCTACGCCTAGCACAGCAGTTGGAAAATAACAGGCCTTCTTTACTAAGTAAATTAACATAATCATAGTTTTAGAAAGCCTTTATCAGTCCCCAAGATAATCGTCCTCTTTGTGTTTTCATCAAACTTTTCCAAAGTATATCCTGCACATACTAGGTCAGTATCTCCACCACTCACTCATCCATTTAAATGCTTTCAGTTTTGCTGTAGCATTCCATAAGCTTTATAAAGCAGCATTATAAAGCAGCACTGTCATTTAAAAACTTTCTGCAATAATGAAAACATTTTGTGCCAGAGTTGTCCAATGTGGCAGCCTCTAGACACATGTGATTATTAGCTATTGAAATGTGGTTAGTGCAACCAAGGAAATGAACTTTTAATTTAATTAATTTTACCTTAGTTACATGTGCTGGTGGCCTTCATATTGAACAGCACAGTTATCAGGTCTTACAAATGATTCAAACATAAAACCCAAAGAACTTTTCCCAATACTCACTTTCCAAGTCATCTTTTTAACCTTCAACACTGTTTGTGATTAGCTGGAGATATATCACCCTGTTCTCTATCTCTCTGCTTGTGACTGCTCTCACTTCTTGACTCAACTTTTTCCTTTTGTCCCCAAAGACTGCGTGTAACCCTAAGCCTAGTTCTCATCCTTCTGCACATCAAACTAAAAATTTTCTCTCCCATCAATTTCACATACTGCCATGATTTCAACTGCCACCTCTATGCACAAGATTTCCAAATCTAGAGTGTCATCTCTGATCACTCTTCTTAGATCCAATCTCCAAATACAAACTGGCTATCTCCAATGGAATGTTTTAAATTAACTCAAACTAAACAAATAACAAAACTCAAATTCATTACCTTCTTTTTTTCAATGTCATTTCTTTTCATGATGCAATCACTCTCGTGGTCATCCAAGCTCAAACTTTTAAGAATTACCCATACGTTATTTTTCTCTCCATATTCACACATCAAATTCCGTCAATTGTTTTCTGAAAGCTTCTTGTATCACACACTTTATACCCAAGTTCAGATTTCCCATTCACTGGTATCTTAACTAACTTATGGTCTCAAAACTGACTTTCCTGTTTCTCCTATGTCTGCTAAATAATAAAACGAAAGCACTACTTTATAAGTGAAATTTCCCTCCCTTAATCATCCAAAAATACATACATTCACACGCTCCTTCAATGACTTGTCACCTGTGCTGTTTCTGATAGTCATTCTATAACCAGACTTCTACCAACATTAACCACTTCACCTTCTACCATTTCTCTCAGAGCCTCCACTAACTTAGATGGTCTATCAATTCTTTCTTAAATACGTAAAGCACATTCCAGCATCCTCTCTTTTATACCTATTCTTCAGCCTATAAAGCCTTCCTTCTTTATTCATGATTTTTGGGCTTATCTTTCCTTCAAGAATAAGTTCAAACCTCCTAGATACATATCATGATGCCTTTCATTTCTTTCCTGGCTTTCAGTGGCTTCTTCCTGCTCTTCATTTCAATAATACTACTTTTTACCATTCAGTTTGATTTTAGTATATGCAACTGTGCATTATTTCTATTACTATGTTTAATTTTAATGAACATTCTGTCTCTTCAACCAGAACAGAAGCTTTTAGAAGGCAAATATGTCTCATACCATCTTTATGTTCTAGGAATTTAGTCCTGGGCCTACGCTTAATAAGAACTAAAGGAATAATCACAAAATACAGATATGTAGCCAAGAAGTTGTTAATAAGAAAAAGAGAGAAATCAGCAACCAGGGGCCCAACTAAATGGGTAAAACCAGGAAATAGGAGTGGGAAAAAAGCAATTTGACATGAGAGCAGAGAATACGGAAAAAGGCATGACAGAATCAGGCGTTAGCATACTAACCATCTAAAAATAGCAAAATCTTCTAATAATCATCATCAAATAACTCAGAATTTTTGTTTTATAGGCAGTTCACGCAAACAAGCAATGTTCAAAATAAACACATAAACCATAGGGTTTTAATTATCTTTCCACCACTACAGTGGCATTTATTTTAATGAAATCTGATGTATCAAGACAAGCTGGTGGCTTGTGCAGGTGGGTATAAGAATTCCTAAAACATTAGGATGATGGCTTTAATTGCATAGAGGCTTATAGCTGATCTGCCCAGCCTTGAAAATACAGAACTGGCACTAAGTGCTTACAAGGATACAGTATGACCTGTTCTTAAGGTCACACCTTAAAATAGTTCTGCAGTTCAGGGCCAAGATAGGCTGGGCCAACACTGGTAGGTTGTCATGGATTAGGCTAACCCCACAGAGGGCTATTTTAAGCTATGTCTCTGAACTGCAAATTGAGCAACCAGGAAATACTAGCTTTCTGCTTTCAAGTGTAGATCAACTAGCCACAGATTTTCTCTGAAAACAAAAGGGGGTCATTGTAACTATTTAAGAACCATCCTACATCCTCTACACCATGTTATCTAGTCTCATATTCAATTGTGGGGAGTTCAGTTCTAGTTACCTCTCTTTACTTCCAATTAAGATGAGAAGAGTATGGCCACACTTTTGGGAGGAAAGAGGATTTTAAAAAAAATCATATTGACTTGCTTAGACACAAAGAGTGTTTAGCATATTGGTGGCAGGGGGTGTAGAATAGAGTCAAAGAAAAGGACTTTTTACTCACATAACATGAATTCTCAATCTGGTTATGGTGTTTTTTTTCAATTCATTTACAGAAATCAACTTTAAGAGACAGGAGAACTGTCTGTGTGTGCATTTGATGGAAGAGACTAATAATTTAATTAAGTTTAAAATAATTTAAAAATATGTGCAAAGAAAGGAATGTAGTTCACTGTAAAATTGTAATCAAAGCCTAAGTCCTTTAATAAATTGTCTCTACATTTCCTCTTCAAAATAGTTATAAGAACTCTTTAGTTTACCTATTTTGTCCTTTTAATTTCATCACAATAAAGCTCCATGAATTTACAATGCTTCTATTACTGTTTTTAAAAACAAGTGTTCATTGCATTAATTGCTCACAGCTATCTCAAGATTGTTTCCACACATGTACTGTTAACCATGATATATGGTAATAAATGGGAAATAAATCATATAAAGCAAAAGAACTAAAAGAAAAAGAAAACACAATATCTTTTTCCTATTTGTCACTTAAGGGAGTTTACTATTTTATATTTTTATTTTGCTCTCCCCTGGAAAATTCAAGGTGCTTTATCAGCTTGGGAAGAGAATGATGTATTAATTACCAAAGAATACTCCTGACTGCTTGCCAATGATGATTCTGAAAAGGAAAGGAACATTCAAGTCTTCTTATTTCTAGACCTAGTTAAGTACTATATAAACATAATAGCTTTAAAATAAAAACTGCATTTAATTACATTTCTTAGAAAGCCTAAGAGGTTACTAACAAGTTCTTCCAAAGGCTGCCAGTAGATTAGTATTATGTAAAAAGTTTTAATTAGTAACAAAAAATTGTGAATGATTTTCAAAATTAAAAAACAAATTATAATACTTGGCCAGATTTATAGTATCTGGAATCCAGGTGAGGATCTAACATCTCAGTATGAAAAGTAACTACAATGCTAAAACACAAGAAAAACTTAACTGTTTAACGTAAGCTTTATTAGCAGTTATAAAACAAAAAGTCAATATAAAACTGAAAAGTCACTAAATCTAATCAGATTTTATTCTAATACAGAATGTTGAGACTTTAATGCTACCAAGGGATTAATAAAATGATCATAGTTTATTCAGTTAAAAATGCAAAGCATTCCAAAAGGTGAAATCCAAAGTTTCTTTACGCTTACTACAGCTGAAATTAGTATGTGTCCTTCAAATAACTGACAGTAAGTTTTGAAAAATGCCCACATACTTATGGAAAATGGAATCCAGTAATTAAATACAAAGCTAATTTTTTCAATACAGCTGCATCTACCCAGTCAAATCTTTACTAAGCATCAACCATATGCAAGGCACTATCAAATGGAGGAAGCTAAGATGATCACAGTACTACTGGAAGCAGTACAGCTGAACATTACTTAGCTCCCATATATATCAGTATATTTTCCATTACAAAGGCTGAAAATAAAGCAGACCAGGTTTAAGAGTTGGTAAGAAAAGGGTAGACGGGAAATCTGGCAGGGAATGGAAAAATTTTTTTTAATCCATGAATTCCTAAATGAACCTAATAGATAATATTATATCATCCATCCATAGTTTAAGATTATGTATAAAGAATAAAGTTAAGTGATTTATTCTATATTCAAACCTGTGATTTCTCTTATTTAGAAAATCAGAGAATCCCTGCGGGAGCAGCTGATGTGCAATTCTACAACAAGCTAGAAAGTACATAGTATATGAAAGATTTTCAAGGGTAGAAATGTAACATTCTGTGAGTAAGTCACACCCTTAAAAGTTTAATTACTTACATAATTAAGAATTTCTTTAACATAACCTAAATTTCTCCTTCCAAGGTAATTACTTTACATTTTGTTCAGTTTTCTGAGGAACTATCACGACAGTTCATATAGAGGGCCAATTTAAAGCAACCTCTTAGGCTTCTCCTCTATTTCTTCAAATGTGGAAAACCAAGCTTGTTTCAATATTTATATAAAGACTCAGCAACACAGAACACAGCACAAAGCTATTACCCCAAATCTTGTTATTTTTTTTTTAATCTATGAACATGATCTATCTTTTATTATTATTTTTTTTTTAATTTTGGTATCATTACTCTACAACTGCATGTGCAACACTATGGTTATTAAAATGCCACTTGATCGGGTCCCCCCTACTAACCCCATTGAGGTCACTGTCCATCAGCGTAGTGAGATGCTGTAGAATCACTACTTGTCTTCTCTGAGTTGTACAGCCCTCCCCTTGCCCCGCCAACATTGTGTCTACTAATTGCAATGTCACTTTTTCCCCCTTGTTCCACCCTTCCCACCCATCTTCCCCAGTACCTTTCCATTTGGTAACTGTTAGTCCATTCTTGGGTTCTGTGAGTCTGCTGCTGTTTTGTTCCTTCAGTTTTTTTTTTTTCTTGACTCTTATGCCCCACATATGAGTGAAATCATTTGATACTTGTCTTTTTCGGCTTGGCTGTTTTCACTTTAGATCCATCCATGTTGTTGCAAATGGTAGGATTTGTTTTCTTCTTATGGCTGAATAATATCCCATTGTGTATATGTACCACATCTTTATCCATTTATCTACTGATGGACACTTAGGTTGCTTCCATTTCTTGGCTATTGTAAATAGTGCGGCGATAAACATAGGGGTGCATCTGTCTTTTTCAAACTGGGCTGCTGCATTCTCAGGGTAAATTCCTAGGAGTGGGATTCCTGGGTCAAATGGTATTTCTATTTTGAGTTTTTTGAGGAACCTCCATACTGCTTTCCACAATGGTTGAACTAATTTGCAGTCCCACCAGCAGTGTAGGAGGGTTCCCTTTTCTCCACATCCTCGCCAACATTTGTGGTTGTTTGTCTTTTGGATGTTGGCCATCCTCACTGGTGTGAGGTGATATCTCATTGTGGTTTTAATTTGCATTTCTCTGATGACTACCGATGTGGAGCATCTTTTCATGTGCCTGTTGGCCATCTGAATTTCTTCTTTAGAGAAGTATCTATTCATGTCCTCTACAGATTTCTTAACTGGATTATTTGTTTTTTGTTTCTTAAGGTGCATGAGTTCTTTATACATTTTGGGTGTCAACCCCTTATCGGATACGTCATTTATGAATATATTCTCCCATACTGTAGGATGTCTTTTTGTTCCACTCATGGTGTCCTTTGCTGTACAGAAGCTTTTCAGCTTGATATAGTCCCACTTGTTCATTTTTGCTTTTGTTTCCCTTGCCTGGGGAGACATGTTCATGAAGAAGTCGCTCATGTTTATGTCTTAGAGATTTTTGCCTATGTTTTTTTCTAAGAGTTTTATGGTTTCATGACTTACATTCAAGTCTTTGATCCACCTTGAGTTTACCTTTGTGGACAGGATTAAGACAGTAGTCCAGTTTCATTCTCTTACATGTAGCTGTCCAGTTTTTCCAACACCAGCTGCTGAAGAGGCTGTCATCTCCCCATTGAATATCCAAGGCTCCTTTATCAAATATTAATTGACCGTATATGTTTGTGTCAATGTTTGGATTTTCTATTCTGTTCCACTAGTCTGTGGGTCTGTTTCTGTGCCAATACCAAATTGTCTTGATTACTGTGGCTTTGTAGTAGAGCTTGAAGTCAGGGAGCGTAATTCCCCGTTTTTATTCCTCCTTCTCAGGATTGCTTTGGCTATTCGGGGTCTTTTCTGGTTTCATATGAATTTTAGAATTATTTGTTCCAGTTCATTGAAGAAAGCTGTTGGTAGTTTGATAGGGATTGCCTTGAATCTGTAGATTGCTTTAGGTAATACAGCCATTTTGACAATATTTATTCTTCCTAGCCAAGAGCATGGGATACATTTCCATTTGTTAGTGTCCTCTTTAATTTCTCTTAGGAGTGTCTTGTAGTTTTCAGGGTACAGGTCTTTCACTTCCTTGGTTAGGTTTATTCCTAGGTATTTTATTCTTTTTGATGCAATTTTGAATGGAATTGTTTTTCTGATTTCTCTGTTAGTTCATCATTAGTGTATAGCAAAGCAACAGATTTCTGTGTGTTAACTTTGTATCCTGCAACATTGCTGAATTCAGATATTAGTTCTAGTAGTTTTGGAGTGGAGTCTTTAGGCTTTTTTATGTACAATATCATGTCATCTGCAAATAGTGACAATTTGACTTCTTTTTTTTACCAATCTGGATTCCTTGTATGTCTTTGTTTTGTCTGATTGCTGTGGCTAGGACCTCCAGTACTATGTTGAATAACACTGCAGAGAGTGGGCTTCCCTGTCTTGTTCCCAAGCTTAGATGAAAACCTTTCAGCTTCTCGCTGTTAAGTATGATGTTAGCTGTGGGTCTGTCATATATGGCCTTTATGATGTTGAGGTACTTGCCCTCTATACCCATTTTGTTGAGAGGTTTAATCATGAATGGATGCTGAATTTTGTCAAATGCTTTTTCAGCATCTATGGAGATGATTATGTGGTTTTTGTTCTTTTTATTGATGTGGTGGATGATGTTGATGGATTTTTGAATGTTGTACCATCCTTGCATCCCTGGGATGAATCCCACTTGATCATGGTGTATGATCCTCTTGATGTATTTTTGGATTCAGTTCGCTAATATTTTCTTGAGTTTTTTTGCATCTACATTCATCAGGTATATTGGTCGGTAATTTTCTTTTTTGGTGAGGTCTTTGCCAGGTTATGGTATTAGAGTGATGCTGGCTTCATAGAATGAGTTTCGAAGTATTCGCTCCTCTTCTATTTTTTGAAAAACTTTAAGGAGAATGGGTGTTATCTCTTCTCTATATGTCTGGTAGAATTCAGAGGTGAATCCATCTGGTCTGGGGGTTTTGTTCTTGCATAGTTTTTTTATTACTGATTCAATTTCATTGCTGGTGATTGGTCTGTTTAGTTTTAATGTTTTTTGCTTTTTCAGTCTTGGAAGGTTGTATTTTTCTAAGAAGTCGTCCATTTATCCTATCATAATATTCTCTTATAATTCTTTGTATTTCTGTGGGTCCGTCGTTATTCTTCCTTTCTCATTTCTGATTATGTTTATGTGTGTAGATTCTCTTTTTCTCTTAATGAGTCTGGCTAGGGGTTTATCTATTTTATTTTTTCAAAGAACCAGCTCTTGGTTTCATTGATTTTTTCTATTGTTTTATTCTTCTCAATTTTATTTATTTCTTCTCTGATCTTTATTATGTCCCTCCTTCTGGTGACTTTGGGCCTCATTTGTTCTTCTTTTTCCAATTTCAGTAATTGTGTCTTTAGACTGTTCATTTGGAAATGTTCTCCTTCTTTAAATAGGCCTGGATTGCAATATACTTTCCTCTTAGAACTGCCTTTGCTGCGTCCCACAGAAGTTGTGGCTTTGTGTTGTTGTTGTGATTAGTCTCCATATATTCTTTCAGTTCTGTTTTGATTTGGTCGTTAACCCATTGATTAGTTAGGAGAATGTTGTTAAGTGTCCATGTATTTGCAAGCGTTTTTTATTTCTTTCTAAAATTTATTTCTAGTGTTATACCTTTGTGATCTGAGAAGCTAGTTGGTAGAATTTCAATATTTTTGACTTTACTGAGGTTCTTTATGTGGCCTAGTACGTGGTCTATTCTGGAAAATGTTCCATGTGCACTTGAGAAAAATGTGTATCCTGCTGCTTTTGGGTGCAGAGTTCTGTAGATGTCTGTTAGGTCCATCTGTTCTAGTGTGTTGTTCAGTGCCTCTGTGTCTTTACTTATTATCTGTCTGGTGCATCTGTCCTTTGGAGTGAGTGGTGTGTTGGAAGTCTCCTAAAATGAATGCACTGCTGTCTATTTCCTCCTTTAATTCTGTTGGTATTTGTTTCACATATGTTGGGGCTCCTGTGTTGGGTGCATATATATATTTATAATGGTTATATCTTCTTGTTGGACTGACTTTATCATTATGTAATGTCCTTCTTTATCTCTTGCTACTTTCTTCGTTTTGAAGTCTATTTTGTCTGATACAAGTACTGCAACACCTGCTTTTTTCTCCTTGTTGTTTGCATGAAGTACCTTTTTCCATCCCTTCACTTTTAGTCTGTGTCTTTGGGTTTAAAGTGCGTCTCTTGAAGGCAGCACATAGTTGGGTCTTGTTTTTTTATCCATTCAGTGACTCTATGTGTTTTGACTGGTGCATTCAGTCCATTTACATTTAGGGTTATTATGGATAGGTATGTCCTTATTGGCATTGCAGGCTTCAGATTCGTAGTTACGAAAGGGTCAAGATTAACTTCCCTACTACCTAAAAGTCTAACAGGTATCTTAATATGCTATTACAAATACAATCTAAACGTTCTTTTTTTGTTTCTTTGTTTGTTTCCTTCCTTTTTCTTTCTATTCCATTCTTTATATATTAGGTATCATATTCTGTACTGTTTGTCTATCCCTTGATTGACTTTGGGGACAGTTAATTTAATTTTGCATTTTCTTAGTAATTAGCTGTTCTATTTTCTTTACTGTGGTTTTATTACCTCTGGTGACAGCTATTAATCTGTAGGAACATTTCCATCTATAGCAGTCTCTCCAAAATACACTGTAGAGATGGTTTGTGGGAGGCAAATTCTCTCAGCTTTTGCTTATCTGGGAATTGTTTAATCCCTCCTTCAAATTTAAATGATAATCTTGGTGGATAAAGTAATCTTGGTTCAAGGCCCTTCTGCTTCATTGCATTAAATACATCATGCCACTCTGTTTTGGCCTGTAAGGTTTCTGCTGAGAAGTCTGATGATAGCCTGATGGGTTTTCCTTCGTATGTGATCCTATTTCTCTCTCTGGCTGCTTTTAACAGTCTGTCCTTATCCTTGATCTTTGCCATTTCAATTACTATATGTCTTGCTGTTGTCTTTCTTGGGTCCATTGTGTTGGGAGATCTGCGCACCTCCATGGCCTGAGAAACTATCTCCTTCCCCAGATTGGGGAAGTTTTCAGTAATCACCTCCTCAAAGATGCTTTTTTCCCTTTTTTTTTCCGTTTTTCCTCTGGTACCCCTAGAATGCGAATATTGTTCCGTTTGGATTGGTCACACAGTTCTCTCAATATTCTTTCATTCTTAGAGATCCTTTTTTCTCTCTTTGCCTCAGCTTCTTTGTATTCCTCTTTTCTAGTTTCTATTTCATTTATTGTCTCCTCCACCATTTCCAATCTGCTTTTAATACCCTCCATTGTGCTCTTCAATGATTGGATCTCATTCCTGAGTTCTTGAATATCTTTCCGTACCTCCATGAGCATGTTAATGATTTTTTATTTTGAACTCCCTTTCAGGGAGAGTCATAAGGTCCATATCATTTAAATCTTTCTCAGGAGTTTTGTTCATAATTTTACTCTGGACTAGTTCCTTTGGCGTTTCATATTTGAGTATGGCGCACTCTAGTGCCCAGAAGCTCTACTCTCTGGAGCTGCTCAGCCCCTGAAGCAATGCGGGGATTGTCGGGGAGTGGTATTGGTGCCTCCTGGGAGGAAAGGGCTGTTTGCTGGTTCTTGGCTGCTATGCCTGTCTCCACTGCCTGAACCAGTGGGCTGAGCACACAGGTATAAGCCTCTGTGCTTTACATTTTTAGATGCTGTAGACAGATCTTCCCTCTGGCTGGCCTAACACCAGGGAAGGATTTCCCGGTTTGTAAGCTCAGTGGGGCTGGCCAGGAGAAAGCGCACTAGTCTGCCTTTTACATAAGGGGTTCTTGGAGATGTGTACGTAGCCAGGGAGCTGGAGCACCTGAAGATCGTGAAAGCTCCCAACCTGCTGGGCAGAGTACACCCAGACAATTTTGTCTGCCTGTCCTTTCTCCTGAGCAGTAAACTCCATGCAATCCTTGCCCCTTTAGCAGCCCTCTTGCTAAGGGCTTCTTTGTTAGGAAGTCTCTCAGACTGCCCGCCTTTCTTTTGTCCCCAAGAAGCTGGGTATGGATCCCTGCTTTCACAAGCAGCTGGATTCTTAGTGTCTCCAGGAATTCTGCCTGTCTTAGCTTTCCAACCCCCTAATTACAAGAGGATCATGCAAGCACCATGAAATGTAGGTTTGTGCTCCCAGAGTAGATCTCCAGAGTTAGGTATTCAGCAGTCCCACATCTCCACTCCCTCCCTGCTCCGTTCCTGTTCCTCCTGCCTGTGAGCTGGGGTGGGGGAAGGGCTTGGATCCCACAGGACCACAGCTTTAGTATGTTACCCTTTTCTGTGAGGGCTGCTCTTGTCTCCAGGTGTATGTAGTTTGTTGCCATCCTCTATCCCGTTGCTCTTTCAAGAGTAGTTGTAGTAGCTTTATCGTATTATATGAGGTTTTAGGAGGAAGCCTCTGTCTCACCTCTCATGCCGCCATCTTTAATCAGAAGATCCATATGAATTTTACAACTATTTGTTCCATTTCATTGAAGAATGCGATTGGTATTTTGATAGGAATTGTGTTGAATATGTAGATTGCTTTAGGTAGTATAGCCATTTTGACAATATTTATCCTTCCTAGCCAAGAGAATGGGGTGCATTTCCATTTGTTAGTGTCCTCTTTAATTTCTCTTAGGAGTGTCTTGTAGTTTTCAGGGTATAGGTCTTCCACTTCCTTGGTTAGGTTTATACCTAGATATTTTACTCTTTTTGATGCAATTGTGAATGGAATTGTTTTCCTGATTTCTCTTTCTGTTAGCTCAGCGTTAGTGTACAGGAAAGCAACAGTTTTCTGTGTTAATTTTGTATCCTGCAACTTTGCTGAATTCAGATAGTAGTTCTAGTAGTTTTGGAATGGAGTCTTTAGGGTTTTTATGTACAAAATCATGTCATCTGCAAATAGTGGACAATTTACCTTCTTCTTTACCAATCTGGATTCCTTGTATTTCTTTGTTTTGTCTGATTGCCATGGCTAGGACCTCCAGTACTATGTTGAATAACAGTGGAGAGAGTGGGCACCCCTGTCTTGTTCCCGATCTTAGATGAAAAGCTTTTAGCTTCCCGCTGTTAAGTATGATGTTAGCTGTGGGTTTGTCATATATGGCCTTTATGATGTTGAGGTACTTGCCCTCTATACCCATTTTGTTGAGAGTTTTAATCATGAATGGATGTTGAATTCTGTCAAGTGCTTTTTCAGCATCTATGGAGATGATCATGTGGTTGTTCTTCTTCTTTTTGTTGATGTGGTAGATGATGTGATGGATTTTCTAATGTTTTACCATCCTTGTATCCCTGAGATGAATCCCACTTGATCATAGTATATGATCCTCTTGATGTATTTTTGGATTCAGTTTGCTAATATTTTGTTGAGTATTTTTGCATCTACATTCATCAGGGATATTGGTCTGTAATTTTCTTTTTTGGTGAGGTCTTTGCCAGGTTTTGGTATTAGAGTGATGCTAGCTTCATAGAATGAGTTTGGAAGTATTCCTTCCTCTTCTATTTTTTGGAAAACTTTAAGGAGAATGGGTATTATTTCTTCTCTATATGTCTGGTAAAATTCAGAGGTGAATCCATCTGGCCCTGGGTTTTGTTCTTGGGTAGTTTTTTGATTACCACTTCAGTTTCGTTGCTGGTGATTGGTCTAAATTTTCTGTTTCTTGCTTGGTCAGTCTTGGAAGTTTGTATTTTCTAAGAAGTTGTACATTTCTTCTAGGTTTTCCAGCTTGTTAGCATATAGATTTTCATAGTATTACCTTATAATTCTTTGTATTTCTGTGGGGTCTGTCGTGATTATTCCTTTCTCATTTCTGATTCTGCTTATGTGTATAGATTCTTTTTTTGTCTTAATAAGTCTGGCTAGGGGTTTATCTACTTTATTTTTTCAAAGAACCAGCTCTTGGTTTCATTGATTTTTTTCTATTGTTTTATTCTTCTCAAATTTATTATTTCTTCTCTGATATTTATTATATCCCTTCTTCTGGTGACTTTGGGCCTCATTTGTTCTTCTTTTTCCAATTTCAATAATTGTGTCTTTAGACTATTCATTTGGTATTGTTCTTCCTTCTTTAAATAGGCCTGGATTGCAATACACTTTCCTCTTGGAACTGCCTTTGCTGCGTCCCACCGAAGTTGCGGCTTTGTGTTATTGTTGTCATTACTCTGCACATATTATTTGATCTCTGTTTTAATTTCGTCATTTATCCATTGATTATTTAGGAGCATGCTGTTAAGTCTCCATGTATTTGTGAGCCTTTTTGTTATCTTTGTATAATTTATTTCTAGTTTTATACCTTTGTGATCTGAGAAGTTGGTTGGTAGAATTTCAATATTTCTTACTTTACTGAGGTTCTTTTTGTGGCCTAGTATGTGATCTATTCCGGAAAATGTTCCATGTGCACTTGAGAAGAATGTGTATCCTGCTGCTTTTGGGTGTAGAGTTCTGTAGATGTCTGTTAGGTCCATCTGTTCTATTGTGTTGTTCGGTGCCTCTATGTCTTTACTTATTTTCTGTCTCGTTGATCTGTCCTTTGGAGTCAGTGGTGTGTTGAAGTCTCCTAAAATGAATGTATTGCTTTCTATTTCCTCCTTTAATTCTGTTAGTATTTGTTTCACATATGTCATCGCTCCTGTATTGGGTGCATATGTATTTTAAATGGTAATATCCTCTTGTTGGAATGACCCATTTATCATTATGTAATGTCCTTCTTTATCTCTTGCTACTTTCTTTATTTTGAAGTCTATTTTGTCTGATACAAGTACTGCAACACCTTTTTTCTCCTTTTTGTTTGTATGAAATATCTTTTTCCATCCCTTCACCTTTAGTCTGCGTATATCTTTGGGTTTGAGGTGAGTCTCCTGTAAGCAGCATATAGATGGGTCTTGTGTTTTTATCTATTCTATTACTCTGTCATATATGGCCTTTATGATGTGTCTTTTGATTGGTGCATGTAGGCCATTTACATTTAGGGTGATTATTGATAGATATGTATTTATTGCCCTTGCTAGCTTTAGATTCATGGTTACCAAAGGTTCAGGGATAGCTTCTTTACTATCTAACAGTCTAACTTTCTTTTTAAGTTATTATAAACACAGTCTGATGATTCTTTATTTCTCTCCCTTCTTATTCTTCCTCCTCCATTCTTTATATACTAGGTGTTTTATTCTGTAGTCTTTTACGTTTCCTTTGACTGTTTTGTGGATAGTTGATTTTTCTTTTTGCCTTTAGTTAGTATTTGGATGGTCTGCTTTCTTTGCTATGATTTTATTTTGTCTGGTGATATCTTTTTAGCCTTAGGACTGCTTCCATGTAGAGTAGTCCCTTTAAGATATCCTGTAGAGGTGGTTTATGGAAGGCAAACTCCCTCAGCTTTCGCTTCGCTGGGAATTGTTTAATCCCTTTCTCAAATTTAAATGATAATTGTGCTGGATACAATATTCTTGGTTTGAGGCCCTTCTGTTTCATTACATTAAATATGTCATGCCATTCTCTTCTAGCCTGTAAGGTTTCTGTTGAGAAGTCTGATGATAGTCTGATGGGTTTTCCTTTGTAGGTGGTCTTTTTTCTCTCTCTAGCTGCCTTTATTACTCTGTCTTTATCTTTGATCTTTGCCATGTTAATTATTATGTGTCTTGGTCTTGTCTTCTTTGGGTCCCTTGTGTTGGGAGATCTGTGCGCTTCCATGGTCTGAGAAACTATTTCCTTCCCCAGCTTGGGGAAGTTTTCAGCAATTATTTCTTCAAAGACACTTTCTATCCCTTTTTCTCTCTCTTCTTCTTCTGGTACTCCTATAATGCGAATATTGTTCCATTTGGATTGGTCACACAATTCTCTTAATATTCTTTCATTCCTAGAGACCCTTTTATCTCTCTCTGCCTCATCTTCTCTTTATTCCTGTTCTCTGATTTCTGTTCCATTAAACAGTCTCTTGCACCTCATCCAGTCTGCTCCTAAGCCCATCCATCGCTTGTCTGACCACATCTTGTTTTTTATCTCTAAAGAGACATAAAAAAGGCAACCAAAAACACTCACTGGAAAACCCACTAAAAGTCTTAACTCATTTTTTGGTTCACTATAATTCATTTATCTGTCAACAATTTCTCACCATATTATGTCGGTTCACAATTTGATTGTTTGACCCAAATTTATCACAAATGTACAAATAATAGAAAATGTTATGTGGTGGGGACTTGATAATGGGGTGAGTCTAGTAGCCATAATGTTGCTCATGCAATTGTATATTAATGATATTGAAAGAAAAAAAAAAGAAAATCTTTACATCAAAGTATCTAGCTTAACGTCTGCTACAAGATTCTAAGTTTGTGGATCTAACACCAAAAACAAATATCTGGATTCTACTAATAAAAATATTTTATGGAATAAAACTTAACTTTATTAAATCTTAGTTTTCCTAGATGAAAATACACTGCTAAATGGACCAATTACTTAGCAACCAAACCACTGCCACATGGGAAAGGGGAAACAAAATCAACTTTAAAACGTCATTCCCTTGAGGGGAGAAGCAAGAAAAACTTGGCCATAATTTTCTTCCTAATAAAAAAGCTTGTTGACAGTTGCATGTCTACTTAGGTGTCAAGGAGCTAGACCTAGGTATTCTGGCTTTGCTGGCAACTATCAGTGTGATGTGGGTAAACTACATATCCACTTTGGTCCTTAGTTTTTTCACTTATAAACCAAAAAGCCAAACCAAAGATGTTTTATATAGGTAGCTCAGAGATAAGAATTTCTGTCATCTTTCAATGAGGTTTAAAAAAAATTTTTATACACATATATACATGTATATACATGCACATATATATTTATTTACCTACAAATACACACACCTCAATACCATTCTGAATCTCTCAAGCTAATTCTAAAGAAAACTTCAATATTTAATACTACTTCTTAATGATGACTCTGCCATGAGATTATAACATATATCAGTAGCACACTGTTTTAAAATACAATGTTTAACAGAAAATCTGAAGTATATTCACAGTTCCCAAGAGAAGGGAGCATGGTTTGTCAAAAGAAGCCACATAAGGAAGCACCAGGTTTGGTTAGGAGGCAGAGGTAGGGGTGGAATTATAGGCAAAAACCTTTACTGTGATTTCCAAAGGAAGGAAAAGTGGAGGCAGGGGGGAAAAAGGTGTAGGATTGGCTAATCTGAATAATTTCAGAGAGTTCTAAAGCCTACGGGCTGTCCCTAGTTGTTTGATACCTAGTCTCGGAGTAATCAGGGTAGGTAGTGGCCTGATGTGTGATGGCTGATAAAGGATGTGGTTGAGGAGTGGGTTCCAGATTGGTTGGTTGGTTTGAATCTGAAAAATGCACTCAGAGAGTTGTTGTTTATAATCTCTGGGAACTGGTTAACCCTGGAAGTTAGAGTCCTTCTAGGTTCAGCAAAGCCCCAGATATCAAAGCATCAGACTATAGAAAATAACTATAGTTAACACACCAATTAAGCTAAGTAATAGAGAAGTTCTCATGTCTGCTGGATATGTACTGAACAGTCATGATTAACCAACATTGCACTATATCTACAGGCACAAAAATAACCATGTAATAGAAAATGGGACTACAAAATGCAAAACACATATACATAAATTTAGAAGAAAAAAGTATGGGTAAATCTATAATTACTAAGAGTTTTCATTTTTCACATGTTATGCCACTTAATCCTCAGGAAAACTCTGTGCAGTAGGCAGTTTGTTATGTTCCCTTTACAGGTGATTATAACTAAGGCTCAAGAAAGCTAAAGGACATCCCCAAATCACAGATAGTAACTGGCAGACCAGGGAACTGAAGCCAGGTCTTGATTTTTGTCCATCACTGTTTTCACCAGCACCACAATGTCAGCTTAATTTTAAGTTAAATCTATAGTATTATTAAGTAGGAAAAATAGCTATTCCTACCTACTGAGGATTGAGTGATCAATAGCCTTTACTGTAACTGGGCTAAAATACTGAGAAGCATGTAAGGTTCTTAATAACTAATGAATCAAATTCTTTACTAGGGGTACTTGTAGGTGGTATTTTAAAGGCACAATTCTCTTTTTTTTTAACCTTTGTATAATAGTAGAGTGCTAGGCCTCACATAAACTAACACATGATTTCCAAAACAGCTTTTATTTCTCAGTAATCATGAGTAATTTACCTACTCTAAAAAGTGTTTCTGTAAATTTATATTCACCTACCAAATGAAATCCAAGCAAATACTGTATTAAAAACTGCTTCTGAAAATCCTGTGTTTAAAAATAAATCCGTTTTACCATCATCTAATAAAAAAAAAATTCTTCACAAAAGTCACTCTATAAATGCATCTTGACATTAGTTCAATCCAGCATTTAAAGAAGTACAGTTAAACCTTGAACAACATGGTTTTGAACTGTGTGGGTCCATTTATACACAGATTTTTTTCAATAAATACACAGTATCTGTAACTGAATATAAGGCACACAGATTCTGTGGGTGACGTAGAAAAGTTAAAATGTTGGTAGTAGCCCAAGGAGGGATTGAACCTATGACCTTGGTATTATTAGCAACACAGTCTAACAAACTGAGCAGCTAACTGGCTGCTATCTGGACCAGAGAGAAAAGAGAGTATTTGAGTTAACTGACCCTTTTCATATACAGTAGGCTATGGAAATTAAGTTTCTGGGGAGTCAAAAGTTATACATGGATTTTCAACTGCACAAGGGGTCAGCCCCCCAAACCTCCATGTTATTCAAGCGTCAACTGTACTTTCTTCCCAAAGCAGCAGCTGGAATCTGACTTGAACTCCACTTGTGACAGGAGTTGGGAGGATGAATACAGTGCTCTCCCTGCTTTAATACTTCTAGCAGAAAACTGTAAAGTTCAGCAGATGATGATACTACTGCTCTTATGTGACCTCGTTGGACTACACATCAGGTGTCATACTCTTCACCTGCTAGAATTAGTATTAAATAGTTTTCTCCTTTGAAACTGAAAAACAAAGATTCACCTAACAACTCTTCTACCTCTTAATTTCTAGTTTTACAATATTTTCCCTGGGGCAGGCTGACCAGAAGTCTAAATTATGAGGTACTAAGGTAATAAATGGTTAGGTGGGTTGGGATGGATTATTGTAAAGTTGAAACATCAAGAAGGCAGGAAGGAGTACAGTAAAATCTTTGGTCTGAAGATTACTTAGGAACTAGCTTTTGGAAAGGTTAGGAGATAAAATTTAAGATAAGATACCTCTGCACAAAGTTACTATGGCAGTATTTATTCTCACAAGGCTATCTATGCTGTTGGTTAGCTACCAAAGCTGAGGCCCAACCAAGCATACTCCCTGGCTTAAAGGGTGGCTGGTCTCTGGCCACATATTTTCAAAGCCTATATCCACTGTCAAGGGCATTTTGAGGAGTCAGATGATGTCCCAGATGGCAATCTGAATGCCCAAGCAGTTAGGCCCTTACCTTCGCTGTTGCTGAAGGTTGGGCATGTGCCTAGTTTAAAGGGATGGTGTTAAATCACCTTCTAAAAAATTCTACAAATCCTTAATAATGACTCAAACCTAGGTAACCTTTTTTTTTAATTGAAGTATAGTTGCTAACGATCTTATATTAGTTTCAAGTACACAACACAGTGGTTCAAGTTACCCACATTTTTAAATCTTCATCCCAACTAGTGCAGATACTATCTGACAACATGGAAAGATGTTACAGAATCAATGCCTATATTCTCCATGACATACTACCATTCCTATGACCAACTTACATTATGATTGAGAATTTCCATGCCCCTTTATCACCTTTACCCTCCCCATCCACCCACCCCAACCCCTCCCCTATGGTACCACCAATCATTTCTCAGTGTCTATGAGTCCACTGCTATTTTGTTCATTTTACTTTATTTTCTTTTTAGATTCCTCAAATGAAATCATACGGTATTTGATGGACCTTCTTGAAAGGACAAAAGCATTAGACTCAATATTAGATTTGGCTTCAGAGATTTGCCAAACCAAAAGCAAAACCTTAAATTTTGGGAAATACTGACATATCTCAATCACAGTTTAACTGAAAAGTAATTAATGTGATTTAAAAACTCGAAATACTGTTTTATGATATTTTTCCTGAGTTTTCCTCTTACTCAGTGAAATAAAATTTAAGCTCATATTGGTTTCCACATATTTGTGCTTAAAATTTTAGAATTTTCAGACTGAATAAAAATATCCAAAATATTTCATTTTACAAAATACACAAATGTTTCATTATAACAAAAGAAAAAATAACAAGACCTCCATTCCTAAAGTTAACACAACTATTCAGTGGCAGAAATTACCTGCTACCCTAGCACAGGGCTCTTTTCTTAAATGTCAGTTACCCCTGCTCTTACAAACTGCTTGGAGAATGAAACATAGTTGCCTTGCAGTTTGAAAATCATACATAGTAATTATTTCCAGTTCAGACAGCTGCCAAAGAATCCTCTGAAAAGCACTGAAAGCTGTCTGCATACTTTGATTTCAACAATCAAGTTTTCTTTGTTACTTGGGGTGTGAGTGGGAGTGTGAGGAGGTGTGCTAATTTTTTAGAATTACTCCAAAATGGATTGGTATCCTTCATTATAGGGTAGTGTTGAGAGAACAAGGAAGGTGATGAGTAGGCCCACATATGTAGAATATAATCTTCTTAAATTTTTACTCAATATCTTTATAATGAGTAAATGTATATATGTAAATATGTACACACACACACAAATTTACAGACAAAATTAACTCAACTACACCTTTTGAAAATAAGATGAAATTTATTCACTATTATACATTTACCCTTGTATATCAATCTCTTATAAGTTGTAAATTGGTTTTTAATTTTCTTTGGTGTTCATTACTTTAAAAAGCAGGGAAAAAAACTTCTAAAACTTTTCATGGAAACCAATTTCCTTGGCCCCAAGGAATCTCAGTTCTTTTCCCAAGATCCCCATGTATTAATTTTGTAACACAAGGCAAATTATTTAACTTTTTTGAGGGTTGATTTTCTCATCTATTAAAAATATCAATAATCTAAGATTGAGATAAAACAAAAACTCACATAGGCCCCATGAGTAGAGAACATGTCTATTTTGTTTCCCCAGCACCTAGAACAATGTCTGGTATACAGGAGCAGACACTCAAATATTTCTTGTTCATTATTTACCCACCAAACAACAATCATGAAGGTAAAGCACCATCCCTGTCAACTGAGTAAATGCCACCTAAAAATGATATGCAGGATTATCTGAAAAATACAAATTCTTTACATAAAATTCTTACAGTCTTTTCTTAAAGTCATTTCTTAATGACATTTCTTTCATAAAGTAGGTAAATTCATATCTACTGATATGTCACATCCTGATCAAGAAGCAAGCCATGAAATACAGGCCTCATAAAATATATACTTTCATATATTTGATCATTTTATTTATTTTATATCAAATGGTATATATAAATATAACAAATATTATTATTACATGTTGCTTAAATTTAAAAGTTTCCTTAATTTAAATATTAGTATTGTTAATATTTTATAAAGATTAATGAAAACAAAATATAAAACTCTTCTATGGCTTATATCCTTAGAATCTCTTCATAAAAATTTATTCAAAATCAATTTGTGCCCTAAAGAATCCACTCCAAAACTACTAGATCTAATATCTGAATTCTGTAAAGTTGCGGATACTAAATTAACACACAGAAATCTGTTGCATTTCTATACACCAACGGTGAACTAGCAGAAAGAGATATCAGGAAAACAATTTCATTCACAATTCTATCCAAAAGAATAAAATACCTAGGAATAAGCCTAACCAAGGAAGTGAAAGACCTATACTCTGAAAACTACAAGACACTCATGAGAGAAATTAAAGAAGATACCAATAAATGGAAAAACATCCCATGCTCATGGATAGGACGAATTAATATTGTCAAAATGGCCATCCTGCCTAAAGCAATCTACAGATTCAATGCAATCCCTTTCAAAATACCAACAGCATTCTTCAATGAACTAGAGCAAATAGTTCTCAAATTCATATCGAACCACAAAAGACCCCAAATAGCCAAAGCAATCCTGAGATAGAAGAATAAAGTAGGGGGAAATTATGCTCCCTGACATCAAGCTCTACTACAAGCCACAGTAATCAAGACAATTTGGTACTGGCACAAGAACAGACTCATAGACCAATGAAACAGACTAGAGAACCCAGATATAAACCCAAGCATATATAGTCAATTAATATATGATAAAGGAGCCATGGATATACAATGGGGAGATGACAGCCTCTTCAACAGCTGGTGTTGGAAAAACTGGACAGCTACATGTAAGAGAATGAAACTGGACTACTGTCTAGCCCCATACACAAAAGTAAACTCAAAATGGATCAAAGACCTGAATGTAAGTCATGAAACCATAAAACTCTTAGAAAAAAACATAGGCAAAAATCTCTTGGACATAAACATGAGCGACTTCTTCATGAACATATCTCCCCGGGCAAGGGAAACAAAAGCAAAAATGAACAAGTGGGATTATATCAAACTAAAATGCTTCTGTACAGCAAAGGACACCATCAATAGAACAAAAAGATATCCTACAGTTTGGGAGAATATATTCATAAATGACATATCTGATAAGGGGTTGACATCCAAATTATATAAAGAGCTTACGCACCTCAACAAACAGAAAGCAAATAAGCCAATTAAAAAATTGGCAGAGGAGCTGAACAGACACTTTTCCAAAGAAGAAATTCAGATGGCCAATAGGCACATGAAAAGATGCTCCACATCGCTAATCATCAGAGAAATGCAAGTTAAAACCACATGAGATATCACCTCACACCAGTTAGGATGGCCACCAACCAAAAGACAAACAACAACAAATGTTGGCAAGTATATGGAGAAAGGGGAACCCTCCTACACTGCTGGTGGGAATGTCAATTAGTTCAACCACTGTGGAAAGCAGTATGGAGGTTCCTCAAAAAACTCAAAATAGAAATACCACTTGACCCAGGAATTCCACTCCTAGGAATTTACCCTAAGAATGCAGGAGTCCACTTTCAAAAAGACATATCCACCCCTATGTTTATCGCAGCACAATTTACAATAGCCAAGAAATGGAAGCAACCTAAGTGTCCATCAGTAGATGAATGGATAAAGAAGATGTACATATACACAGTGGAATATTATTCAGCCATAAGAAAACAAATCCTACCATTTGCAACAACATGGATGGAGCTAGAGGGTATTATGCTCAGTGAAATAAGCCAGGCGGAGAAAGACAAGTATCAAACGATTTCACTCATCTGTGGAATATTAAAAACAAAGAAAAAAACTGAAGGAACAAAACAGCAGCAGACACAGAACCTGAGAATGGACTAACAGTTACCAAAGAGAAAGGAACTGGAAAAGATAGGTGAGGAGGAATAAGGGGTTAAAAGGGGTATTACGATTAGCACATATAATCTAGCGGGGTGGAGGGGATACGGGGAAGGCAGTATAACACAGAAGACAAGTAGTGATTCTATAGCCTCTTACTACGCTGATGGACAGTGACTGTAATGGGTGTGGTGGGGACTTGATAATGGGGGGAGTCTAGTAACTATAATATTGCTCAAGTAATTGTACATTAATAATAGTAAAATAAAATAATAATAATAAAAATTTAAAAAAGAAAAATTTGTGGAAAACATATATTTAACAAAGAAAATGTTCTTACTGGCCTCAAATTCCCAATCAACACAGGATACTGCAAAGGAATAAAACCTATTTTATTCTAATTCTCTCTGTGGCATGTAAGCTCCATGCTCCTAAAGGGAGATAAAGAGTAGAGTGCTCAGCTAAAGATATAGGAATGAGAGCTTTATTGAATATACTACAGTAATTACAGCAAGATATTTTAAAAAGTTTTGCTTGGCTATAAAGTAGGTGACAGGCCTGTTCACATAGACCAGCCTCATGAAGCCTTTTAACTTACTAGCTGCTTAACATACTGGTCATATGACCTTGCACAAGATGAGTCTTGGTTTCCCATTCTATAAACGAAGGTCACTACCATTATCTTCTTCATAGGATTACAAAAATTTAATGAGTTAATATATATATAAAATGCTCAAGCACAGTGTCTGACATATGAGACAAATAGTAAATTAATTCCATAAATGATCACAGGAAACATACACTGTAGTACATAGGGAGTACACAGTGAGAGTAAGTGTAATGGTGTGGGGTTACAAAGCGAGAATAGGGAAAAGAGCCAACAAACCTGATGCTTTTATCTAATCCCTTACCACAGCTTTCCTGTCACCATTCTGTATACTAAGGAGAAATTCGACAAACTGTTTTTTTGGATTAAGCAACTTCATTGCCATAGCCTTTCCTGAGGCCATTGTAAATTCATGACTGAATTACTCCAAATATCCTTTTTACTGGGCTCCTTATTTCTAACTTTTCCACACTATCATTTATACAGAAACACTCTGATAATATCATTTGCATCACAGACCTTTTCATTCTATCCCTTCCATCCACTAGATTCATGTTTTTCAAACACTTTTATTATTTTGGCAGAATCTCTCCCTCAAACAAAATGTTAGGCAACAGTCTAATATAAACACACAACTTCTCTGGTTGAAAACAGAGGTGGCAGGCTATTCCCCTTGGTGTACCCTGAGCTCTGTGAGACCCACTATGCATGCCTCCATGGAGCACAGGGATGAGAGATTAGCACTTCCCTGTGTTAGCCTAGCTTCCACATGAGGGCTTTATGCTTTTCATTCCAAGTTCAGCTGCTTGCCTCAAGACATCATCTCTTTTCAAAATTTCTACCTCTCTACCCTCAAAATTTCAAATGTCCACTTTACAAACCAGTATTTGGCCTATTCCAAGTCCTATCTTCACCACAGAAAGCATTCCTTATTTACTCCAATTCACTTGTCTCTCGAGTTCATACTCGTTTTCCATACCTCACAACTACTACTTGAGTGTAAACCTACATAAGCAATGGAAGCTGCCATGTAATTGTGTCAAGTATGTAAGACTTACCTCCCCAACATCAGCATCCTTTAAAGACAGATGAGTACATTCGGAGCCAAATAGAGACTGAGCACGTAGCAGACATTTAGTTTACTATAATGAAACACCCTGCTTCTTTTCCACCTGTAGATACACCTCTCCCCATACCCTTGGTTGCACTTCAATGCTTTCTGATATTCCTTTTATACAACTCTCTCACTAACTTCTGATACTTAAGCTAATTATCTGTATCTAAAACTACTCATTCCCCCACTTTACTACTTTACATTCTTCTATAGTGGGTGTGTCTCACTATGTAAGATTCTACCTCTCTCTTCACCTTTCTATGTATAGTTTTTTTCACTTCCATGTGTAGCTTTTTTCATAATACTCAAAGCCTTTTTACACATATTATCTGATTTTTGCAACTCTATGAGGTATAGAGAGAAGGAATTAATACCACTACTTTAAAAATGAAAAAAGGAATGAACCTCCAACTATAACATATTTGGTCAGCTAATAGGAGCGGCACTCAAACAAAAATTGTGGAGTTCTAATTCTTAGTCCTGTTATATAATAAATTTTAAAACATTTTTTTCCCCTGCTGCCTTAAGGTACCCACAAACAGGGTCTGAATATCCCACCCAGGTAATCAGGGGCAGAGTGTGATAAGGGAGGCTCCTGCCATGAGTCTCCCTTCCTACCTTCCCCTGTGACCTAGTAACATTAAAATGAAATCTCCTCTTGCCCTTCTTGTGTACTCTACCCTGAGCCCCCAACAGAGGCACTTGCCCACAGGTTCTTGATCTCTCACTGCTCCCTACTTGCTTGGTTGAGCCAGCTGTCCTGGTGCTCTCTCCCATATATCACCCTCTCAATGTATACAGGGACTGTCTCTCTAGGATGAGTGAGTATAATAAACTTTTTTTCCTATGCCTCTCCTGTGTCTCCTCTCGTGGCCACACCTGACTGACCATTACCTAAAAGAATACAAAATACCTGTGCTCCAGGAAGCTTCTCAGTACATATGGCTGCAGTAATAATAAACCTACCACTTGAACTACACCTCTGATAAAGCACACATACTTCCTACTCCCAACTTGAATACCATATGGAAGGAAAAGAGATCCTTCATGTTATCTGAATTATCACTTTTTCTATTCGAAGGTTCTTGGGTCTCATGTATTCTTTTTAAAAACACCTATGTTCTAGGTATTCTGAGCCAAAAAAGAAACACATACTGGATTTATTTATGCCACAGCATAAATTATCAAATTTGAAGATCTGAGTGCTTCCCAGAATTTGAACTCCACAAGAATCCTAGAGTTCCCAACTGCTCTCCAATTCCACTCAGGAAAAAAGAAATCACAGTGTTCACACTAAAGTAACAGTATCAGAAACATGACTATGACTAAAGAGCTACTGAGATAAAAAGTCCTAACACACATTCAACGTTGGGCACTGAAGTGTATGTTTAAAATACTAATGTATTGGTAGTTACCAAGAAAAGCACAAATGACATAGCAAAAACTGCACCTAAGAGCACAGTAAGTCTAAAAAATAATGAAGTCCATTAATTTATGAATTAAAGCACTGCACTTACTGCTTAATAGAATTCACCTTAATTATACTGCCTTTGTAATAAGAAAAGTGGTGAATATGATCCTCAAACTGCCCTGCTGCCAAAATCCCTAAATACTTGGTGAATCATATAAGTTTAGGACTTACAGAGAGCTCTCACCATATGCTGGATGAAGTACCCAGAATAGGACCATGTACTCAAACATTCATAGAATCTTAAATTTCAGAATTAGAAGATGACTTGTATTTATCCAATTGATTTATCCAATCCAAATCCAAAACTCGATTTATCCAATCAACCTCTGTGGATAAAATGAGAGTTCCTGTAGCCAGGATTCTCACGTGGCCCTGGTTGATTAGCTCACTGCACACCTGTGGGCAATATATGGCTGTTAACGCTATATAAAGAGCTCCGCCCAGTGCTCTGAGCGTGACATGGTGGCACGGCTGCAGGGTTGCAGGAGGGCAGAGCAGAGGCTGGAGTGGTGGCAGCACCAAGGACAGAGGCCCAGAGGATGGCTGTGCGGAACAACTGTGCACAGAGGCCCACAGGACGGCTGTGCGGGACAACTGTGCAGAGAGGCCCAGAGGATAGCTGTGCAGAGAGAGAGGCCCAGAAGCAGAGACCGACTTGCTGCATACAGACTCGCTGTGAGTAAACAGGATTTTAGTGACTGACCTGCCACCTGGAAATAAAGTTGGGTATAACCCTTTCACCCAAGAACGTTTTGCTGTCAATTTCTTTGGTCACACTGAATCTATAGTGAACTTGCCTGGCGCTGAAACCCATTGGCAAGACAATTGGCATAGTCGGCAGGATTCATGGTTGACCAAGCAAAAAGACAAGCTGCCCTAATGGGAGGGGTACTTCAGCAGGCTGCCCCTGTGAATGGGGAGATAGTGGATTGTCCCCCAATGGGTATGTGGTCTGAGGTGGCTTGCCTCCTAGAGGACTGGGCCCCACCCCAGGACTGGAGGCAAGTGGAGGTGACACCTGAGGCTGTAGGGGTGGCCCTTGGTATAGTAAGCAGATCCTTTGAGAAGCAAAGTGCCCGTGAGGCAGCAGGGACTGTGAGTTGGCTGCTTCTCACATTATTAAAAAAGTCTACAGAAGAGACCCAAGAAATGGCGGCATGAGAATGCAAGCTGCAAACTCCTGTGGATTCCCTGAGGAAGGAGATGGCTTTGATGTGAAAGGAGGCAGCACGAGAGCGCCGGCAGCAGGTGCCATTGGAGATGAGATGGCAGCGCTGCCAGGTATTCTGAAGGAGGAAGAGGCCATCAAGGAAAAAGACGAACTCCTGAGGGAAGCACTGGCAGAGGTGGCATGAGAACGTCAGCTGTGAAGCATTGAGATGAAGGTAAGAGACACTCTGAAGACTGAGTTAGCATTGTTGTGAGGCACTGTAACAGAGGAGACACTTGGGGGAGTGGAGAGAAAGGTGCCATCAGCCCCAGAAATGGAGGAGCTGGGGAAGGATGAAGAGGTGGTGCCAGAAGCACTGGCACCTCCTGTATTGAAAGCATGCCCTGTGGTTGTAAAGAAAATAAAGACCCAGCAGCTGAAAGTTCCCCAGGGAGAGGAGCAGCCCCCCCCCCCCCTCCCCAGGTGGTGGACCATGCTATGGTCCACCCTTATACTCAGGCTGAGCCAGTGGCTGGGGGACTTAGGGGTGGATGGAATTGTTCTTTCTGGATCAGAGATGGGAAAGCTATCTTCCCTGACAGTGCAGCCCGCCTTGAGACAGCAATTACAAAATGCGAGGTGACACGTACAATAGCTGAAGCAATGCGAACCCAGAAATAAATAAAACCTGTTACCCACAGGAGGAATTTGAGGGGTCCCGGGAGGGTTACAAGGACCCAGATGTGGGTTGATTTGATACGGGCAAGAGTAGACGGAAGAAAATTAGACGGGAAGCCAAATAGGATCTTACTGGAGCTATGGCAAAAACTGAAACCAGAGCAGCAGTTCCAGCCATTAAGACCAAAGAGGTAGAGGTCAGAGACAGAGCCACGAGTCTGGCCTGTGTGTTTGCAAGACTTTTTGCTGGAGAGGCTGGAGAATGTTCGAGCTTCCTTGCACAGGGACTATTGCAGAGGACTAAGGGCACACAGATTGAGAGGAGAGAATCCTGGAGGGGTGGAGTGTGGATAAAATGAGAGTTCCTGTGGCCAGGATTCTCACCTGGCCCTGGTCAATTAGCTCACTGCACACCTGTGGGCAATATATGGCTGTTAACTTTATATAAAGAGCTCCGCCCAGTGCTCTGGGCATGACACAGTGGCATGGCTGCAAGGCTGCAGGAGGGCAGAGCAGAGGCTGGAGTGGTGGCAGCACTGAGGACAGAGGCCCAGAGGAGGCTGTGTGGGATGACTGTGCAGAGAGGCTCACAGGACAGCTGTGCGGGACAACTGTGCAGAGAGGCCCAGAGGACAGCTGTGCAGACAGAGAGGCCCAGAGGCAGAGACTGGCTTGCTGCATATAGACTCACTGTGAGTGAACAGGATTTTAGTGACTGACCTGCCACCTGGAAATAAAGTTGGATATAACTCTTTCACCCCAAGAACATTTTGCTGTCAATTTCTTTGGTCACACTGAATCTACAGCAAACTTGCCTGGGGCTGAAACCCATTGTCAAAACAACCTCTATACAAAAATTTCTTCTACATTCTACAGTGCCTCTGATGGACATCCAGCCTCTAATAGGAAGATTACTAAAACAAACCATTCAATTATTATACAGCACTAATCCATCCATGTGTACATAGAAATATTCTACTAATTTCCCTATTTCAACTTCAAAAAACAAAAACAAAAACCAGCTGTCATATACCCAAAGACAGCTGTCACACTTTCTCTAGTTTTAACAATAAAAACCCCCACTCTTCAATTACTGCTAGTATGAAATGTTTTCCACTCTTCATCCTAAGAATCCTTCTTGATATGCTTGCCAGTTAGTCAATCTCCCAATTAAACTGTGCCACACTGAGTAGTGTGAACAATATTGCAGAAACGGTCTGACAAGAACAAAGTACAGGAGCTTTACTCTACTCTTAGTCCATAGTAAGCCATAAATCCTAAATCATCTTCACATGTCCTACTACCATGCCAGGTCTTTCATCTAGGCATACAACCCCTATACCCCCTTTAAATAGAGGATCTTACCTGTTCTATTTACCTTGCTAATTCTGCCATAGTATTCCAGCTTAATAAGATTACTTGGAATCTCCTATCATAATTATTAGCAACCTCTCCCAGTTTTGTCCAATCTTTTAATTCAATAAATATCCTTCAATATGGTATTTGAAAAAAATGTTCTACGGACTGTATCAAGAATAGAACCTTATGTCCCAATACCAGAGACCTCTATTGAGGTAAACAATCAACATTTTTCATGTAATTGAGTAACCAGATATATGCCTTTAAAGAAATCATGACTATCACTGTTGAAATCAAGATACATTGTTATTTCCTTTGCAGACTCATCTGGAAACCCTAAAGAAAGAACATCTGAACCTGGTTTCTTAGTTAACCCGTCATGGCTCCCAATAATCCCTGAATTTTTTTTAAATGCACAGAGGCCAATTACTCGGTAACTCATTCGAGGACATTGTTAAAGATGGTTATTAAGCTCATTTGTCTGCACTGTAGAATGTTTTCGAAAAGTGAGGTGCTTACTGATGCTCAATTTTTTTATGATACTGGTTTCAGATACTTAGTTTCAGAAATTAAATCTTAAAGTTCCTTCTGACCCTAGGATAGGATTCATGTGGATTATGCTGACTTCCAAAAAACAGCTAATTGTCCCTTATCTCCTCACTTACATGAACAAATATCTCAGAGTGATGGCTCTAGTCATTTCAGCTGGAAATATATTTGCCTTGCTGGTTAACTGAAGCAGAGTGGAGAAGTCTGCCTGTTCTCCGTATTTACGCCATTCTGCTCAAGCAGTTAAGTGTCTCTTGCTTTGATTTAAAGCCTTACAAATTATTTAAAGTAATTTTAAAAGCTTGACTTTATTATGAGTTTCTGCTTTCCTGACTTATTCCTAAAATATCACACTGCTTTTTATTTTAATTCTTTACCCTATATCTCTCCTTCTACCTTCCATATACAGTATTTGTAAATGTGAGCTTAACTTAGAGGTTCTATGCAACCACACTATTTTCTATCGACCACCTCTTTTACTACTTTGGGTCATAATTTTCTTTCAGTGCCACAGAATATTAGGGCTAAAATAAACCTTAACTGCATAGCCAGTATTTCAATTTTAAAAACAGCTTACCCTTTAAGATTTTAAGTATGTATCAGACATAAAAGGGTAAAAAATAGCCTCTATCTGTGGACTTACCTTTTTACCTTATGTCTCATGAACAAAAGCATTAGAATCAAAGATGACTTTAAATCATGGCCCTACCACTTAGTGGAGGGCAGATTTTCTTAAACTCAAAATTACTAAAGCTTAATGAGGTTATCTGTAAAATGGGCACAATAATACCACTTGTGCAAAGATACTGTGGATTTTAAGGAGATAATATAAATACACAGCCCAGAACCTAACACATACATACATGTTTGTATTCTTCCTCCACAAGTCTCATTAAAAAAAAAATTCTTTTATAAGTATTGTTTGGGAAAAGATACAATATCTCAACAGCCTGAGGATCTGCTTAACTACATACAGAATTTACTAATCTCTTTAGCTCAGAATTTGTTCATTCAAGAAAGGACAAAATAATACCACTGATGTTCCACCATTAAATCCAAAACCAAGGTGCCATGCCAATGGGTTTCAGCCCCGGGCAACTTCACTATGGATTCAATGTGACCAAAGAAATTGACAGCAAAACGTTCTTTGGGGTGAAAGGGTTTATTACCCAGCTTGTTCTCCCAGCAGTAGGTGGAGCACTAGCGTCTCGGCCTCCACCCAGAGCACAGGGCCAAGCTCTCTATATAGCACAATGATAGCTTATTGCCTAAAGGTGTGGAACCAGTAGCCTACCAACAGGCCAGTTACATCATCAGGTGGTTAAAGTTCAGTGAGGATCCTGGCCATAGGAACCCCAACATCCCCACACTCCACCCCTCCAGGATTCTCACCTTACAATCTACACACTTTCAATCTTCCACAATGGTCCCCATGTGAGAAAGCAGGAGCACTGTAACCAGATTCCACAATAGCAACAAAGGATAACAATTTGGAGATAATAAAAATTAAGATACAGCAAGATTTTGATACAGGTAACAAAAATTATAATAACCTTCAAGCCAGAGGAGGTTCCTAATAACAAAAATTATACTAATCCTCAAGCCAGAGAAAGTTCCCAATCCACAAAGACTTTAGGAGCAATAAGACAAATGTTTTGTTTTTTGCTATTAATATAAATTTTATGAGCAACATTGTTTACTAGACTCCCCCTATTATCAAGTCCCCACCACATACCCCCATTACAGTCACGGCAATCAGACAACACATCCATCAGTGTAGAAGGATGTTATAGAATCACTACTTGTCTTCTCTGTTACACTGCCTTCCCCTTATCCCCCCACCCCACCCCCACACCAGCAACATTATGTGTGCTAATTGTAATAGTCCTTTTTCGCCTTATCCCTCCCTTCCCACCCATCCTCCCCAGTCCCTTTCCCTTTGGTAACTATTAGTCCATTCTTGGGTTCTGTGAGTCTGCTACTGTTTTCTTCCTTCAGTTTTTTCTTTGTTCTTATTCTCCACAGATGAGTGAAATCATTTGGTATTTGTCTTTCTCCACCTGGCTTATTTCACTGAGCATAATAACCTCTAGCTCCATCCATGTTGTTGCAAATGACAGGATTTGTTTTCTTCTTACGGCTGAATAATATTCCATGGTGTACATATACGACCTCTTCTTTATCCATTCATCTACTAATGGACACTTAGGTTGCTTCCATTTCTTGGCTATTGTAAATAGTGCTGTGATAAACATAGGGGTGCATATATCTTTTTCAAACTGGGCCGCTGTATTCTTAGGGTAAATTCCTAGGAGTGGAATTCCTGGGTCAAATGGTATTTCTATTTTGAGTTTTTTAAGGAACCCTATACTGCTTTCAACAATGGTTGTACTAATTTACATTCCCACCAGCAGTGTAGGAGGGTTCCCCTTTCTCCACATACTCACCAACATTTGCTGTTGTCTTTTGGATGGCAGCCATCCTAACTGGTGTGAGGTGATATCTCATTGTGGTTTTAATCTGCATTTCTCTGATAACTAGTGATGTGAAGCATCTTTTCACGTGCCTGTTGGCCATCTGAATTTCTTCTTTGGAGAAGGGTCTATTCATATCCTCTGCCCATTTTTTAATTGGATTATTTGCTTTTTGTTTGTTGAGGTACGTGAGTTCTTTATATATTTCGGATGTCAACCCCTTATCAGATATGTCATTTATGAATATATTCTCCCAAACTGTAGGATCTCTTTTTGTTCAACTGATGGTGTCCTTTGCTGTGCAGAAGCTTTTCAGCTTGATATAGTTCCACTTATTCAATTTTGCTTTTGTTTCCCTTGCCCGGGGAGATATGTTCATGAAGAAGTTGCTCATGTTTATGTCCAAGAGATTTTTGCCTATGTTTTCTTCTAAGAGTTTCATGGTTTCATGACTTACATTCAGGTCTTTGATCCATTTTGAGTTTACTTTTGTGTATGGGGTTAGACAGTAATCCAGTTTCATTCTCTTACATGTAGCTGTCCAGTTTTGCCAACACCAGCTGTTGAGGAGGCTGTCATTCCCCATTGTAAATCGACAGCTCCTTTATCGTATATTCATTGACCATATATGCTTGGGTTTATATCTGGGCTCTCTATTCTGTTCCACTGGTCTATGGGTCTGTTCTTGTGCCAGTACCAAATTGTCTTGATTATGGTAGCTTTGTAGTAGAGCTTGAAGTCAGGGAGCGTAATCCTCCCTGCTTTATTCTTCCTTCTCAGGATTGCTTTGGCTAGTCAGGGTCTTTTGTGGTTCCAAATGAATTTTAGAACTATTTGCTCTAGTTCATTGAAGAATGCTGTTGGTATTTTGATAGGGATTGCATTGAATCTGTAGATTGCTTTAGGCAGGATGGCCATTTTGACAATATTAATTCTTCCTAGCCAAGAGCATAGTATGAATTTCCATTTATTAGTGTCCTCTTTAATTTCTCTTAAGAGTGTCTTGTAGTTTTCAGAGTATAGGTCTTTCACTTCCTTGTTTAGGTTTATTCCTAGGTATTTTATTCTTTTTGATGCAACTGTGAATGGAATTGTTTTCCTGATTTCTCTTTCTGCTAGTTCATCGTTAGAATATAGGAATACAAGATTTCTGTGTATTTTGTATCCTGCAACTTTGCTGAATTCAGATATTAGATCTAATAGTTTTGGCATGGATTCTTTAGGATTTTTTATGTACAATACCATATTATCTGCAAACAAGGACAGTTTGAGTTCTTCCTTGCCGATCTGGATGCCTTTTATTTCTTTGTGTTGTCTGATTTCCGTGGCTAGGACCTCCAGTACTATGTTGAATATAAGTGGGGAGAGTGGGCATCCTTGTCTTGTTCCCAATCTTAAAGGAAAAGCTTTCAGGTTCTCGCTGTTAAGTATGATGTTGGCTGGGTGTTTGTCATATATGGCCTTTATTATGTTGAGGTACTTGCCCTCTATACCCATTTTGTTGAAAGTTTTAGACAAATGTTTTAATGACACCAACATAGGCAAATCTTGCCCATCAGGTAGGATGCATGCAAGAGAGTGGTCTTGTGATAGGACTGTAGCAGGAAGGGGTCCCTCCAGGTCTAGTATACCATACTTTTACTCCTTTCCCTGTGGGTGTTACTGAAAGTTCTATATATAGTGCTACTGGAAGTGCATGCACTGGCCCTAATGATAAAACAAAACTCTCCAGTAAGATACCCCTACCTTCTGGCCGTTCAGGATATACTATACTACTGTGACCTTTGGCGGCCACTCTGCTGTTATTCCAGGAATACAGGCCTTGTCCCTAGGTGCCAGGATAGCCAGCCATCATTAGTCTGTGTATCGAAAGGTCCAAGGCCACATCCACTCAATGAAGTATCCAGGGTTCAGTGCAGTTGGTGCTGGCAGCAAGATGTTATTCTGGTGGCCGAACCTTGGCTTCAGTGATTCTTCCTTGGTTTGTACTTGCAGTTGTATAGGGGAGGCAGCGATATGCGTTAACATGTCTATGGGGCTCAGGGCTCTTGTTCAAATGCCGTAGCACAGTCCATAAGTGGACTGACCAACCCGCAGACTATTGGTATCTGACTCTAGTCCGAATTTTAACAAGCCACTGTGCCTCTCTATCATGCCTGCTGCAGTAGGATTGTATGGCACATGAAACATCCATTTGATTCCCAACTTTTGCACCCATTCTTGCAGTGTATCAGTGTATGTCCAGTAAAATGGGTGCCCTGATCACCCTCAATTACCTGTGGTCGGCCATAGGCAGCAAAGAGATGCTCCAGGCCTCTTGTGGTCGTCTGCTGGTCTGCCCAACAGGTAGGAAAAGCAACCAGAAGTCCAGTAGCTGTGCCTACACAAGTCATAGCATACCGAAATCCTTCTGACACAGGAAGAGGCCCAATATAGTCTATCTTCCACCTGATGAGGGGTATAGGCCCCTTAGCTATTGTCCCATGTTGCTCTGGAACTTGGTGTAAGTCCCTTTTGGAGAACATGACACACTCCTGCCGGGCTCTACTAACTTCTTCAAAGGTCAAAGGCAAGCCCCACCAACCGGCTACAGCCCACATTGTCCTTTGCCCCACATGCAACAAACACTGATGTAACTATTGGGCTACATCAGAGGCAGGCTTTCCTTCTAACCAACGTATCTGGGCCAATTTATCTGCTTCATCGTTTCCTGGGGATGCCAGTGGCAAATAACCTGTCACATGGTATACTGTAATTATTTTAGTCGGACCATAGGCCCATAAGTCTTGCCACAATTCTTGCCCCCAAAGGGGGTGACCAACCAGCCAGTTGGCATGGTACCAGGATGGTAGCCACAGGGTCAAGCCCAGCTGTCAGTGCAGACAACTCCTGGCTGATCACAAGCCACAAGGCCTGCAACTCTGTCCATTGGCTGCTCTTCCCATCACCATCTTCCATCCTATTGCTTCAGTCTTAGGATGGAAAGCTATGGCCCTCCATTTTGGGGGCTGCCCATGGCTGGAGCCATTTCTGTACCATGCATCTTTGGGTATAGGGGCTCTTCCCTCCCGATAGGGACTCTCTGCTACTAATGGTTCAAAAGCAAGTTCTTCCTGCTTTTCACTAGTATATGTCGCCGGCCCCAATAAGCATTGGAGTTCTTCACTTAAGGGACTACTAGAGAGGGCACTACACTGCTGTAGGTAAGCACCCCACTTGGCTAGTGTGGGCATTTGTGCCACACCACTCATTGGCTTTTGGGTCCAGTCTCGTACCCACCCCAAAATGGGATAGGAGATTATTACCTTTATCGGGGCCATTCCAGTGATGGGTTCTGTAGCCAGCAAGGCATGATACATGGCAGCCAATTGTTTTTCTATCAAAGTGTATCGTATCTCTGCCCCTTTCCAGAGTTGTGACCAGAATC
The DNA here is from genome assembly GCA_032199065.1 of Smutsia gigantea. Lineage (NCBI taxonomy): Eukaryota > Metazoa > Chordata > Mammalia > Pholidota > Manidae > Smutsia > Smutsia gigantea. The sequence continues at coordinate 9,745 of JAVSCE010021705.1, read as the reverse complement.
CAACAGGTTGGCGAGTTCGTTCAAGCCGCTGCCAGAGACCCCAGCCATAAGCGTCTTCAGTCACATGAACATCCAGCTCACAGGTCCTTGATGGGTCTATCACTCAAAGCCTGCACGGCCTTGGCTGGCTGTTTTGCTGTAGTAAAGGCAGATGCACACGTCTCATCCCAGTCCCACCTGATGCCCTTTCGTACCAACTGGTATAAGGGCTTCAGAATTTGTGCCAAGTGCGGGATAAACACTCTCCAGTAGCCTAAAAGAGCCAGAAACTCCTGTAGCAATGCTACAGTTGTAGGGGTAGAAAAGGCCTGAAATTTTCTAACTGCTTCTGGTATAATTTTATTCTTATCCGACCAGATGACCCCCAAGAACTTGACAGACAAACCAGGTCCCCGAACCTTGGTACTGTTCACAGCCCATCCTTTCTCCTATAAATGTTGCAGCAGTCTAGGTGCTGCACCTTCTAGACCTGAAAGAGAATCGGACGTGAGCATGAAATCATCAATATAATGGTACAGCCGCACTGTTGGCGGTTTCTCCCATGTAGCCAAGTCCTGGGCTACAACTCGATGACAGATGGTGGGACTGTGGAGGTATCCCTGTGGAAGGATGGTGAAAGTCCACTGTCATCCTTCCCACATGAAGGCAAACTGTTCCTGACTTTAATGCTCAATGTCAATGGAAAGAAGGCATTAGCAAGATCTACCACATAATGGTATGTTCCTAGTTCATGGCTCAGGGTATCCATCAAGCCCGCAATAGAGGGGACAACAGCATGCATAGGGGGTATGACTTTATTCAATTCTCTGTAATCCACAGACATATGCCAGGAGACATATGGCTTTTTCACCGGTCACACTGAGGAATTGAAAGCACTATGGGTGGGCTTTCTAATACCCACCTTTTCCAGCTCCTAGAGAGTTTCTCCAATCTCTTTATACCCTCCAGGCAATTTGTACTGTTTGGTATTAGTCACCTGCCGAGGCACAGGCATAACTATGGGTGGGTGCCTAGCATGTCCGCTCAGAACTGCCTTCACCACATGTACTCTCAGTTTGAACTCACCTGCAGTGGTCTGTAACCATAGACCCTTTAGGATATCAATCCCCAAAATATACTCAGGGGTAGGAGATATATATACAGGATACTCTTTGGGGGGTAGATGCCCTATTCCCAAAGGGATTTGAGCTTTTTTCACTCTGATAGCCTTACCCCCGTATCCATCTATGATAGTGAGAGTCTCGGGGAACGGCTCAGGGTTACCATGAATCAGTGAACATTCAGCCCCTGTTTCCACCAGAGCCAGGACACGTTGTATGTTTACTGGGGACCAATGGATAGCTATTTCAACATGTGGCCTCTGGTCCCCCCATGGTCCTCAGGGCAGATACCTTCACTTTCCCCTCAGTCAAACCGTGTTCCCCAATCACCTTCCTATGTGGGCTCAAGTGAGGTTGGCTTGTTCTCCAGCAGGAAGTCTTGCAAACACACAGGCCGGACTCATAGCTCTGTCTCCAACCTCTACCTCTTTGGTCTTAATGGCTGGAACTGCTGCTCTGGTTTCAGCTGTCGACATAGCTCTAATAAGATCCTATTTGACTTCCCATCTAATTTCCTCCCATCTGCTCCTGCCCATATTAAATAAACCCACATCTGGGACCTCACAACCTTCATGGGGCCCTGTAAATTCTTCTTGTGAGTAACAGATCTTATTTCTTTCTGGGTTCTCGTTGCTTCAGCCTCTCCTAAGTCTGCTACTGTATGTGTCACCTCGCTTATGGGATGCCCTAAGTGAGGGGAAAGAATGGCCACTAGAGACCCAAAGAGGGATGTAAGGGCTGTTTGAAGTACAATATTTCTCATCCCAATAGTGAAAATCTCTTCTTCTGGGCCATAATTCTCTGGACTATAGATGGCATTTCTCATGCCTAGCTCTTGTAACACCTGTTGGAGCTCAGCATACACCTGCCATCTAAAAGGAGAGGATGGTAGATCACCCTGACTGGGCCACACAGCACTAGGTGCAGCCATAAGCCAATCAAGAAGGAAGTGACTCCCTGATGTCTTATGTGCATTCTGTAATCACTGCCTCAAGGCAGGCTGCACTGTCAGGGAAGACAGCTTTCCCATCTCTGATCCCAACAGAACAATTCCATCCACCCCTAAGTCCCACAGACACAGGAGCCAAGCTGATATTGATTCCGAGGGCTTCTGCCTAAACCGGGAGCCCAAATCCACCAGTTCAGCCTGAGTATAGGGGCAGACCATAGAGTGCTCCATGACCTGGGGAGGGGGCTGCTCCTCTGCTTGGGGAACTTTCAGCTGCTGGTCCTTTATTTTCTTTACAACTACTGGGCATGCTTTCAATACAGGAGGGGCCAGTGCCTCCGGCACCACCCCTTCATCTTTCCCCAGGTCCTCCATTTCTGGGGCTGATGGCACCTTTCTCTGCCCTCCCTGAGTGCCTCCTCTGCTACAACCTTTACCTTTTCTACTGTGCCTCACAGCAATGCTAGCTCAGTCTTCAGAAGCTCCCTTACCTTCACCTCAATGCTTCGCAGCTGACATTCTCGTGCCACCTCCGCCAGTGTTTCGTCTTTTTCTTTGATGGCCTCTTCCTCCTTCGGAACACCTGGCAGCACTGCCATCTCATTCTGTAAGGAATTGTTTACCTCTCCAATGGCACCTTGCTGCCAGCTTTCTCGTATTGCCTCCTCTTACATCAATGCCATTTCCTTCTTCAGGGAATCCACAGTTTGCAGCTCACGTTCTTGTGCCACGTCCTCTCACATCAATGCTATTTCCTTCTTCAGGGAATCCACAGAAGTTTGCAGCTTGTATTCTCGTGACACTATTTCTTGGGTCTCTTCTGTAAAGCTTTTTAATACTGTGAGAAGCAGCCAACCCACAGTCCCCACTGCCTCATGAGCACTCTGTCTCTCTAAAGACCTACTTACTATACCAAGGGCAACTCCTACAGCCTCAGGTGTCACCTCCACTTACCTCCAGTCCTGAGGTGGGGCCCAGTCCTCTAGGAGGCAAGCCACCTCAGACCACATACCATTGGGGGACTATCCACTGTCTCCCCTTTCACTGGGGCAGCCCGCTGAAGCACCCCTCCCATAAGGGCAGCCTGTCATTTTCCTTGGTCAACAATGAACCCTGCCGACTTTCACCAATTTTCTTGCCAATAGGTTTCAGCCCCAGGCAAGTTAGCTATGGATTCAATGTGACCAAAGAAATTGACAGCGAAACGTTCTTTGGGGCGAAACAGTTTATTACCCGGCTTGTTCTCCCAGCAGGAGGTCTAGCACTAGCGTCTCTCTTCCACCCAGAGCACTGGGCCAAGCTCTCTATATAGCTCAATAATAGCTTATTGCCTAAAGGTGTGGAAGCGGTAGCCTAGCAACAGGCCCGTTACATCATCAGGAGGTTTAAGTTCAGTGAGGATCCTAGCCATAGGAACTCCAACATCTCCACACAAGTGGAGACACAGAGAATTGTGCTTTTCATTAATAAGCCTGAATATCCAGTGACAATAAGACACAAGTCTATCTGGGAGAAGACAAACTCAAGCTGGATACTCTCCCTTTCTGGTCTTTATAAACCTCAGTTATATTTTTTCATTTACTAGCAAAAGATTTGGATAACAAAGCCAGAAATATAGAAGAAAGACAGAGTAGAAGTCAAGATTCTAGTCCTCACTTTTGCCACCAACTACAAGTAAGTCATACAACCTTTCTGGGCTTCAATTCTTCATTTTTAAAATAAGGAATGAGGGAGGGGAGAAAAGCTCAGTTATGTCTAAACTTCCTTATTTAACTACCATTTGTTAAGTCTTTATCTCACAACTTATATAAGCAATTTGTGGCTCAACAGGTTTCTTTTGCCACAATTTGCTTATTCACTAGGTAACAAAATGATAAGCATTATGGTCATCCAATATTATCCCACACCTAAATCAAAAGAGTAGAGAAGAACTCACATATACATGTGGTCTGGTATCAGGCCAGGTCCCCCTTTTATTGTTAAGCCTTACTGTGTCATCACCAAGTACTTAATGTCACACTGAAACCTCTAAGCTATGTTTCTACTTTCACTTATAACAGTAATAAACACATAATTCCTTTAGACTTTAGCAGCAATAGCAAAAGGCTACAACTGGTAAGCACTAATCTCAAGAACCTTGCCAATTCAAATGTTATCATTTTATAAATTTGTTATTTCTACAGATATATGTATAGCACCTTTTCTCTATCTTCCTTCTGATCAAGCTTCCTTTTTCTTCTCTTCAATGTGCTTTTATGCCTGCTCCAATATCCCTTAAGTATTACTTGTTAGATATTACCTGACTTAAGATAAGATTTGGAAAACAGATGATTAAAACTCTATTTTCCCTTGCTCCTCTATCCTGAAATCCCTTTCAAAGATGTCCTTTTAAAAAATTAATGTGATTCTATATTGAGCACTTTTTCGTCTTCCATGAAAAATAAAAAGAGGCAACAATATTAATGTCATCATCAACAAATTTTAAAGATCATGGTATACATCATCAAATGGGTAAAACTCACTTCGTAGTTCAGAAGCTAAATCATTTATACAGGTGACAAAGGTAAGTTCCTCATAATGAATTCCAATCTATTATAAACACTATTATTAGAAGATTTTAGAGAAATAAAGTCACAGGAGTAAACCTGACTTCACTGAAAAAAGAAATAACCAGAGGTATATGTGTGTTTATACACACAGATATGTATATGTGTGTATACATGCATTGTTTTAAATGCCTACTAGAGAGATCCAAATTAATAGGCCATATATGGCAAAGGAAAACCATATTAGTATTAATCTTTGAGACAATTTTCTTTTACTAGCTCTGGAAAAATATCTGGTACACAAGGTTGATTCTACTGGATTAAGTTAGGTTTTTAAGTTAAATATAAATGTCAACTACTTTTTTTGGTCCCCATTTTCACCAGTCAAAAAGAATTGCCTTCCCCCCCATCCAACCAATTCCTGGTTTAGTTACACCCCAGGTTTCATACTTTAAGTCACCAAAGATGTAAAGGAAGGTAAGAGAATCAAGTTCTTGAATGGCCAACATCATCATCCTCAAGTCTGAACTTCCTTTGTGTGAAAATTATCGCAAAAATGTTAATCTTCACTAAAACTGACAAACATCCACGAAGCAAAAGCATGATCTGTTACTACAGGTGATTAGGACCAAAAATAAATCAAATTGCTGGCCAAATGAAAGTTAACTACAGATTTAGTTATCAATGGTCCCTACATGTTCTAAACTCTTTAAAGAGATTTATCTCCTGAAGTTCATTTTATTTAGGGCTGTTTGGCTACCAGAATACATTATGGTAACAGGTAGTTTAAACATTTTCCACTTTCATAAAATCAACTATAAAGCTCCCTACCTTCAAGAACTGGTGTGATTTGATTTATCCTATATGATTTTTTTTCTGTGCATATCATCCAGACCTTTCCCATACCTCCTGAAGGATGGGACATAAGGATATATGGTGGAGAATGCTTAGCTCCTTGTTTCTGAGCTAGCCTATACATTCTGTCAAAGCTGGTTACTCATATTTGTTCAAGCCCTGGTATTAGTTGTTGTGAATATTTAGAGAAAATCTTATTCCCATAAGCAAAATAAAATTAATTCCATTCTCTGGGAGGGCATGAAATAATCAAAAAGTACTAAAAAGTGAATGGGGCCACAGGGTGAAAGATATGAACTTCCAGGGCTTATTTATAAAAGGTATATCTAGGCATTACTGCTCGTTCTCCCTCTTCTAAAGACAGAAAGAAGTACCTAGTGTCAAACTCTTAATGTCTTAAAAACTCAAAGCCAAAAGAAATTAATGAAAATAGAGCTACTTCATTAGCTTCTTTAAACTACTCCAGGTCATTGCTATCTTGTCCATCACCTTCTATGGCTTAATTCAGCAAACAATTTGTCAAGCACCTACTCTTCTGGGAAATAAGGTAAAAATGTACAAACTAGGCCCAACTACACTGATTGTAGAAATCAGGATACATTTCTAGTCTTTGACACATGGCTATCTTCTTAAAATGACTGGGCATATCTATTAGAACATACTTTTCAACATCAACCAAATTTTAAATCTTTAGTTTCAGAAGAAAATCCAACTGAGTAAAAAGCTCAAATTACCTCATACAGGGTGATGGTTACATGAGTGCATACAAGTCAAAATTCATCAAGCTGTATGCTAAGATTTGTGCATGTTATTATAGGTACCTCAATAGAAAAAAGTTTTAAATGAAAAACAAAAATTTCCTCAGTGTCCCCCCCAAATTATGCAGACTCTTTAAATAAAAAAATTATCCCTGAAAATGAAGTACTGAACATCTTATTGAAAGTGCTTAGCACACGGCTAGTCAACATATGCTTGTGGAATAAAAACTATAAATTGTATTTGCCATAGAAATCCATTTTCTAAGGCACAAAAAAATTAGCTTGACATCCATCTACTCCATAGTTTGCTTTATGGTTCTTGGCAGATGACTAGACCCTTGGGTTCTCAAATTTCAGTGAGATTTAGAATCACCTGGAAGTTTGTTTGAAAGGCACATTCCTTGACCACATCCTCCAAAAACTATAGTTCCAGAAACTGGATCCTGTATCTATGCCTCATTCAAGTTAATCTGAGCTAGGCAGTCAGAAGATCATACTCTTTTTTAATATTGGTTTACCTTCACAATGGGCAAGGGAAAAACTCTAGGTTATAACTGTATCAATTAGAGAGCAGAAGAATTGACTATTTCTAACCTAAATTATAAATCAATCAATTCTGTTAATCATAATTCACAAACTGATGCTTAATAGACAAGATGGTATCATTTTTGCTTTGACAATACAAACTGTCATTCAACTCACCGATAACATTTTTCTGAAATACGTAAGATATCGTCAATGTTTAAAAAAAAGAAGGAACAAGGAAAACTAAGGATTGTAATCTAGATAAACACACAATTGTACTGTAATAGTTTTAGAGGAGAAAAAGTAGCACACTCAAAATGCTCTTTGACTAGGTTACTGTGCTGTCAAATACAGCAGTCACTAGCCACATGTGGCTATTTATATTAAAATTAAATATAATTAAAAATACAGTTTCTCATCTGCATTAGCCACATTTTAAAGTGCTTAATAGTGCTATTATTACACTTGGCTAGTGGTTTAACATATTGGATAGAAGTTATATAAAACATTTCCATCATCACAGAAAATTCTATTGGATAGTTCTGGGTTAGAGGTAATGTGTATCTAAATAAAACACGTAAGCTCTGTAATTCTGAATCAGAGAGCTCTATCTACCTGGCAATTTCCAATTTTATATATACACCTATGCAGGTATTTACTATAAAACTAGAATCCTAGCTTAATTTTTCTGAAACTTGTTTCAAGAAAGGTCATTTTAAAGTAATATGCTTATTATGCATTTCAGATGATCAAAATAGGTATTTAACTAAAAAAGTCTGAAAGTATCAAAGGCACTAAAATCACAATGAGGTTTTCACCAAATCATAATCAATGAAAGGTAATTAATTACTAGAAAACAAAGGCATTAGGTAAAATAAGACTGGTTGAAAAGGATTAAAATATTTAATAAGACTAATTTTCCAAATACTTCATAAGTATTCATATTCATAACCAATAACTGCTTTGTAATTGGTTTTAAAACAACCTTACCACGATTAATTCAAATTAATGACATTTTACTATCTTCATTTTTAATTGCTTTCCACCAACTTAATAATAAAAATACCTAGAAATAATAAAATAACCATAAGATCTACTTAAATAAAATTTTATGAGTTAAGTTTTAATTCAAAATCCTAAGCAAATTCTGGTGTAGCAGAAAAGTAGCCATAAAAGTTAAACAATCTGCAACTTAAAATTGTATCTCTCAACTGTGTCAGTATCTAGTTTAAAACTACACTGTAGAATAAAATGCAAAAGCACAGCAAACAAGATGCCAAAGTGTAAGTTTGAGAAGTAACTTCCAATTTAAGAGTAAGCCTTATTACAAAACTTCAGACTCACAACTATTCACTGATTAAGCTTTAAACCTACTTTCTCTTAAAGAAACATAAATACCATTTTGATTACTCTTTTCAGAAGTGTTTAAGTGTACTCACACATGATTTCTAAACTACAGAAGACAATTATGATTCTAATCAGTTTTGCCCTATGGAAGAATGATTTTATGCAAATGTCTATCTAAAAAATTTAATACACTAAAGTATACAAATGTGAATAGGTCACACTCATGGTTATAGAATTATGGTAGTGTAATATTCCTGTGTATTTTAGATTTCTTATGATTGATAGAGAAGTTTAGATCAAATCTAAGAGTTAGCAAAGAAAAGCAATAACCAATTGTTATTTAAAACTGTGTAAAAGGATCTTAAAGAGAAAAGACTGTAGTAACTTACCTGCAACACTAGTGATTGTAACTGGAACTCCTTGCACTTGAACGCCTGCAGCGCCCAGGTTGGCAACACTCACTGTCTGAAGATTAGGCACTGACGCAAGCTGGGCAGTATTCAAAGTTATTGGGGCACCAGCAACAGCCACAGGAGCAATTTGTGCAAGAGTTGTGCCACCACTTGAAGACACTGGGGTGATGGTTAATTGTTGGGATAACCCAGCATTCTGAACTTGCAAATTTGACAGACTTTGAATATTCTGAACCTGTACAGTTTGCCAACTGATTTGCCCTGAAGGTGTTAAAGTTGGAGCCCTGATAAGCACCTGAGTCGGATTTACTGCTTGAAGTTGAACATTCTGCAAAGGCTGCTGCTGGATAGTCTGAATTGTCTGCCCTGACTGGAGCTGAAATGACTGGGGTGGAATAGCCTGAATGATCTGTTGCTGAGGCTGTTGGATCTGGATCTGTTGTAAAATAGGCTGGCCTACAATCTGCACCTGCTGAAGAGAATTTGATTGTTCCTGTGTATTCTGTATTCCATTAGACTGCAGCTGACTGGAACTCTGGGCTTCAGACTCAGTAGCAGCAGGTGTCTGAGATTCTTCAATAGTGCGTTCAGAACTACTGGCTGATGTGCTTGCATACTGGCCCGTATCTGCTGAGCTCACTAACGTGTCACTGCTTGTCAGAGACGTGGAAGCAGTGGTTGTGCAGGTAGTGGAGGAGGAGGGGGATTCCGGCATGGTACTGGCAGCAGTAGTGGTGGTGGGTGTGGAAACCAGCTGACTCCCATTGGAAGTCCCACTGTCAGTAGTAGTAGGAGGCTGGCCAACCTGTCCAGTCCCTCCTCCAGCAGCCACATTGTTTATCACTGGCAAAGCTAAAGTCACTCCTCCAATGTTAATTGGTAGGGTTGTTACAACTTGAGCCTGAGTACCAGGAAGGGTCTGTAATTGCAGTGGTATTGAAACACCAGGTCTAATTTGGACTGGAACTGTCTGATTTGCCAGGTTTTGAGCAAGAATATTCCCAGAAGCTGTCCTGTTAGCAGCTGTGAGTATAGCTTGATTATTACCTGCAGAAATGAGCTGAATTTGACCCTGCAAATCCTGTAGAGATGAACTACTAGTTGGATTGATTTGAATTTGCTGGCCTTCCACTGTCTGAAGTTGTGGAATCACTTGGTACTGTACACTACCACTTGGATTTTGTACTTGTATGACTTGAAACTGACCAGGGGTAGAAGAATTACCTGATTTAGTTTTTGTAGGAGATGCACT
>JAVSCE010021704.1:0-12639 GCA_032199065.1 Smutsia gigantea | reverse complement strand
ATCTGGTTCATATATACAATGGTATATTGTTCAGCCATAAAACAGAAAGAAATCCTGCGATTTGTGACAACATGGATGGACTTACAGGGTATTATGCTGAGTGAAATAAGCCAGGCAGAAAAAGACAAATACCTGATTATTTCACTTATTTGTGAAATCTAAAAATAAAACAAAAGAAAATGAACAAAACAGCAGTAGAGTCATAGACATTGAGATGTAGCCATTGGTTACCAGAGGGGATGGGTTGGGGTGGGTGGGTGAATCAAATGAAGGGGATAAAGAGGCACAGAATCTCAAAACACAATATAAATTAGTCATGGCGATGAAAGTACAGCATAGAGAATGTAGTCAGTTCTGTAACATCTTTATATGTTGACAGTAACTACACTAATTGGGGTGAGGATTTAATAACATATATAACTGCTGAGTACTTGAAACCAATACAATATTGCATGTCAACTATATTCAAAAATAAATTTAAAAATTATACACATACCCAACTTTGGAGCACCAAATGATATTAAGCAAGTGCTAACAGATCTGCGGGGAGAATTAGGCAACAATACAATAATAAGGGGAAACCACACTCTCAGCTATAAATAGATGAGACAGAAAATCAGAAAAGGAAACATTGAAATGAAACCACACTTTAGACCAAATAAACTTAACAGATATATGTATAGAAATCCCACCCAACAGCAGTATAATACACATTAGTCAAACATTTATCCTTGGGTACAGAATTTAGCTCCCTTAGATAATTATAATTACTCATGCCCATATCCATACATGCCACCAACCATCCACATCACTGTAAACAGATTGTTCCACACATTTTCAAGTATCTCGTGGTGACTTCCACTGCCTTATTTATAACCACTGGTTTACAACTTCTTTCCCTAATGGATAAATGTTTGGTCTACTTGGCGTTTATGCCTCAGAATTTAATTTTTATTTGATTTTATATAGGGGCTAACCAATGTTCAAAAAACATGCTAAACAAAATGTACATTCCCTTATCACTATACATATGTGGATATCATCTAGACTTATTCTATTTGGTCTTCTAGGTTGGTATTTTCTTCTGCTAACAAATTTCATCAGATTTTTTTTTTACCATTTGCATATAGGCACTGTGCTCTCATACATAAATGTCTCATGAAGGGGCTCAATCTTGGTATCTACTCCAGTAGGCGGCAGTTTTCCCAAACATCTAATTAATGCTTTCTCCATTGAAGCATTTGCTATAGAGATGCAAGCCAGGGGTGTTTTTTGCACTGTATTACTGTAAAAGGAGATATCCATGCTAATCTCTTAACTAGCTTTGTAGCTAGATAAAAGGCATCCCAATTACTAATTCTGCCTTTCACACAAGTAGGGTTTTATACTCCCAAGGAGGAACAAAAAGATAGAGGAAATTAATTTTAAATCATTTAACACTTTTGATAAAAATAAAATTACATATTAAGAGGAACTATAGCTTATAAGCTACAGTTATATGACATAAACTGTAGTTCATATATAAGCAAGTTACTCATTTTACATGACAAAGGAATGTCTGAGAAAGAACAGTGCCTCAGGTTACAGAATATCCAAAATTATAAATGTTCTATTGTAAATCCATTACTCTCCTGGGAAGTAAAAATGACATTGTTTATGTGTCCTCAGGTATACTCACAAGCCTTTATTCTGTTCAGTTATTTTCAGAAATGGAATATTATGGGAAAATTTAGTTAAACTCTCCTTTTCACCAAGCTCTGTATTAGAGCACACTACGTTCAATTTGTTCATAAAGGAAGAAAGCTAATTAATTCCCCCCTGCTGTATCATTGGCTGTGTCACCCCATCTATGGTACACTTTCTGTTTTGTTTACTGGTGATGGCATTTCCTCCAGTGCCAGTCTTGCACCCAGCCCTGAGAGATGATGTGTGACAGGGGCCATAATGTTCATGCTGCAGCAATGCTTTGGGTTCCTAAGGCAATAGGTATGGCCCAGGAGCTCCATCTGAGATCCAGCCGTGGTCACTGGCCTTTGATATGTGTGGTGTTGATTTCTTCACCATCTTAAATGTCTGGAATGGGAAATACTTACTGATGGAATAATGTCCTGTTCTTGAAACAGCCACTACTTTTATGAATTAATTTGCACTGTAGAATTCTAAAACACCCCACCTGAGTACAATGTGCCCCACCACGTAAAGTGATGTTAACTGAGGGAAAATAATGTCCTTCCTTAGTATCTTCATTGATAAAATATTCACATTGGTCAAGTATTTACTATTAATCTTCAAAATTTATTTTTTTAATTAAATGAGCTATTCCATGTAAAATGTTTATAAAGACACCAGCTATGTTTTTGGAAGCCATTAATTTTAATATGCTTAGAGGTCCTTTATCATCATGAAGTAAATGAATATTAAAATATCCCATTCTTGCTCATCCATCATCTGGGCTTTATTGGTTCCAGATCAGAGAGGATGAGCTATGGAGGGGACAAACCAGACCACAGTGACCGAGTTCATTTTTCTTGGGTTTCCTGGTATTCTCTACCTGAGACTCACATTTTTTGTGATATTTCTCACTGTGTATCTGCTGTCCCGCACGGCAAATACCTCCTCATTTTCATCGTTGTGATGGAGTCCACACTCCAGATGCCCATGTACATTTTCTTAGGAAATCTGTCCTTCTTGGAGATCTGGTACACCACAGTCACAGTACCCAAACTGCTGGCCACCTGCCTGTCACAGGGTGTCACTATCTCTGTGTCTGGCTGTATAACTCAGTACTACTTCTTTTTCTCCCTGGGAGCGACTGAGTGCATCCTCCTGGCAGTGATGGCCTTTGACTGGTACCTGGCCATCTGCAACCCTCTAAGATACTCACTGCTCATGAGAGTCCCAGTTTGCCTGCAGTTCTCTGCTGGATCTTGGATTGGGGGCTTCATTTCTCCTCTTCTATCTACCATACTGATCTCTCATCTGAACTTCTGTGGCCCCCAGAAGATCAACCATTTCTTTTGTGACTCAGACCCCAGCTATAAACTTTCTTGCTCCGATACATTCTTGGTGGAGGCCTTGGGCTACACATGTAGCTCTGTCGTGGTTCTCAGTTCTTTTTGTCTCACCATGTCCTCCTATGTACACATTGTGGTAACAATAATCAGACTGTCTTCCTTGGAGACTCGGAAGAAAGCTTTCTCCACCTGTGCCTCCCACCTCACTGTGGTCACCATCTACTATGGCACCATCATCTTTGCCTATGTCCATCCTCCAGCCAAGTACAGCTTCACCAGTGGTAAAGTGGTCTCTGTGTTCTACTGTGTGGTCACCCCATTGGTAAATCCTCTCATATGCACCCTGAGAAACAAAGATGTACAGAAAGCTTTCAGCAAAGTTGTAGCACAAAGGAGGTTCTTCTCAGTCAGAAACATACATAAGATTTGAGGGACCAACTCTATGAAGCAATTTAGAATGGATTATCAGACCACATTTGGAAATAGTAAGTTTTGAAAATTATATTATGTAATTTATACCACCTGATACGTCTCTTTGAACTTTACATATTTGCTTTGAATTATACTAAAATAGATATTTTACAATTTATAATTTTGTTTTTAAGAATCTTTTCATACAACACACAGTGATAAAAAGATAGCACAAGATTATTCATTGCCCACCAGGTATTCCCAATCAGAAAATGGCCTGGTTTAATCCCATATAGTATTTCAGTTAAATGTTTTCATAATTTACAACTTAACAGTTGCCCTGGGCCAAAAATTGATTCTGTTAAATGGAACAGTGTTAGGCCATGTGGTCCAAGGACTGTTACAATAGTATCTCTTTGTACCTCAAAATAATTCACCCAATAAACATTTACTGAACACATATGAGCCAGGTATTGCTTTTAATTATGGATATTAATTTAATTATGAATATAGGCAAAACTGGGGACCTTTATTAGAAAATATAGACATTTAACATTTTTTTCAATAGTAGGAATAATAAAGAAAATGGTAGATAAGATTTTCATGTTTCTGATTTTGTTTATTTGTGTCTTATTTTGTTTTTGAAAAGTCTGGCTGGGGGTTTGTCTACTTTGCCTATCTTTGCAAAGAACCTGCTCTTGGTTTCACTGATTATTTTTCTATTGTTTTCTTATTTTCCATTTTATTTATTTATGGCATGATATTCATTATGTCCCTCCTACTAATTTTGTTGTTTGTTTTCTGTTTTTTTTAGTTCCTTTAGTTTTGAAGTTAGATTGTTTATTTGGGATTATTCTGTTTTTTTGAGTTAGGCCTGTATTGTTCTTCTTCCATCTTAGAACCATTTTTGCTGCATCTCCCATATTAAACCATTGTTTTTTCTATTTTCATTTGTCTCCCAGGTATTGTTTTATTTTCTCTTTGATTTGTTCATTGATTATTTAGGAGCATGTTGTTTAGCCTCCATATATTTGTGTGTTTTTTTCGTGTAATTAGTTTTTGTTTTCTTCATGAAATTAAAGTTTCATAGCGTTGTGATGAAAAGATGCTTGATACAATTTTAATCTTGAGTTTATTGTGGCTTTTTTTGTCCTAATATGTGATCTGTTTTGAGAATGTTCCATGTGAACTTGAGAAGAGTGTGCACTCTGCTGCTTTGGGATGGAATACTCTTTATATATCTGTTAAATCCTTCTGTACTAATGTGGCATTCAGTGCCACCGTTTATTTTCTTTCTGAAAATTCTTTCCATAGATATAAGTGGGGTGTTACAATCCCCTGTTATTTTTATGTTGTTATCTATTTCTCACGATAGGTCTGTTGGTATTTGTTTTGATATTTAGCTGATCCTATATTGGGGTGCAGAGATATTTATATTTGTCATATCTTCTTCTTGGACTGATCTGTTTATAATTTTATGTCTCTTTTTATCTCTTGTTCATTTCTTTGTTTTGAAGTCCATTTTTCATGATATAAGTAATGTTACTCCTTTTGTTTCTCTCTTCTATTTGTATGGGATCTCTTTTTCCATCCCTTCACTTTCAGTCTATGTATGTCTTTATGTTGATATTAATGTCTTTTACTAGCATAAAAATAGGTCTTCTTTATATTTTTTTGATTGGTGCATTTAGTCCATTCACATTTAACATAATTATTGATAGATACGTATTTATTGGCACTTTGTTAATTGTTTTCTGGTTGTTTTTGTAATTCCTGTCTCTGCCTTTCTTCTTTGTGTTGTATTTGCATCCTTCCTCTCTTACATGCTTTCCTTGTGATATGGTAATTTTATTTAGTGTTTTGCTTGGATTCCTTTCTTCTTCTTTTTTGTTTATTATAGACTTTAGGTTTGTGGTTACCATATGATTCATGGACAGTTTATTAAATATATAACATCTATAATAAGTTGGTAGTTGCTTGATTTCAAACATACTCCAAACATAGTACTTTTTAATTCTTATTCCTCCCCCACAGTTTATGTATATGTTATATCCTGCATCTTTTTTATTTCATGTATAGTGGGTTTTCCTACTTTTGTTTTTGAACTTCATACTTGTTTTTTAAGTAATTGGTGTACTACCTTTACTGTAAGTTTATTTTAATTGATGAAAAATATTTTGACAAAATATTTCCATCTAAAGTTCCTTTAACATATCCTGTAAGACTGTTTTGATAGTCATGAATTCTTTTAACCTCTATTTATCTGGGAAACTTTTAATCTCCCCTTCAATTCTAAATGCAACTTTGCTGGGTAGAGCATACTTGGTTGTAGATTTTTCCCTTTCAGTAGTTTGAATAGTTCATACCACACCCTTCTGGCTTGTAAACTTTCTGCTGATAAATCTCATAGTTTTATGAAGTTCCCCTTGTAAGTAACTGTCTTCCTTTCTCTTGATGCTTTAAAGATTCTTTATCTTCAATCTTTGCCATTTCAATTACTATTCTTTGTATTGTCTTCCTGATGTTCATTTTATTAAGGGCTCTCTGCATTCTAGGACCAGGGTGTCTATTTTCTACCCCAGAGTGCAGAAGTTTTCAGCTATTATTTATTCCAATAGATTTTCTATCCCTTTGTCTCTCTGTTCTGTTCTGGGAAAAGGATATTCAGTATCCTTCTGGAGCAAATATTGTTTCATTTGGAATTGTTGTAGAGCTTTCTTAGCATCTTCTCATTTTTAAAAATTGTTATTTCCACTGTTCTTCAGCTTGGTTACTCTGCACTTGCCAATTTCCACCTCACTGATGCTTTCCTCAGCTGCAGTCTACTATTCGTTCCCTCTAGTGTATCTTTCATTTCAGTTACTGCATTTTTCAGCTCTGAATGGCTGTTTTTCATATTTTCTATCTCATTGAAATTTTCATTGAGATCCTCAATGAGATCCAGCACATCCCTATGGCTGCTACTTTTAATTCTTTATCAAGAAGATTGTTTATCTTTGTTCCATGTACATGTGTTTATCTTGTCTTTTGTTTGAGACAAATTCCAGTGTGTCCTAATTTCATCTAGGTTTCTGTTTCTTCATTTGTGTTAGATAGATCAGCAATGCCACCTGGTGCTGGAAGTAGTGGCTGTATGTAGTAGGTGGCCTGTGGTGCCCAGAAGCTCAAATGCTCTGCTAGACAGAGAACAGTTTTCTGCTGCGGCTGATCAGTGGCCAAGCAGTGTCTGCCTTTGGCAATCTGCGGGTGGGGCTTGCCTTTCAACTTCTCTGCCAGTAATGGTGGATCCACAGCTGGCCTCTGCTTGTCCTTTGTCTGAAGGGAGGGATTTCTTTTGGGAATCCCAGTGGGAATGCCTGTTATTAATGACAGACCTCTACTGGGCCTAGAGTTGTAGGTGGGGCAGTATCCAGGGGAAAGCTGGAGATGAACCAGAGGGGCAGGTGTAGAATATCAGAGCTGGTTCCTGAAAGCATCTGTCCATTTGGTCTGAGGGCAGCTGGAAATGTGTTCCTCTCTCTGGAGATTGCTCCCTCAGACTCTGCCACTGTAGCCCACTTCCAACAACTAGCAAATCTTTCAGACTGCCACCTCTGTTTTGGGTCCCAGCAGGACTGACAGAGCACATGAGTCTTTCACAAGTGAGAGGAGCCTTGCTCTCCCTCCACAGAGCTCCAGCTCTCGACATCTGGTCCTGTTGATCATCAAATTCCAATTCAACGTGTACCCTTCTTCCTGGAGCTTATCTCCAGGGCCATGTGTGCCAGATTTCTGAGTGGTTACCCTTCCCTATTCCATTTCTCTCCCTCCTGCTTGTGGGCTTTTATGCGGGGATGGCTTGGGTCACAAATGATAATGGCTATGCCCCTTTACCCTTCTCAGTGTGGTCTTCCCTTCCTTGCCAGTTATAGATGGTTTATTATGCAGTCTGCTGGTCATTTTCCAGGTTATATTCAATGTAGTTTCTTCTTTGGTGTATAGGTATAACAGGTGATTGAAGTGACCTCAATTCCACCATTTTTCTACAAGTCTGATTTACTATTTAAAAATTGTTTTGCCCTATTTAAACCAACAGATTTCCATAAATATTTCACAAGAAGCTTATCAATTTACAAACACACACACACACACACACACACACACACAAGCATCTTCTGGGGTTTTGAGTCTTCTGAACAAGAGCATGGCATATTTTACCATATATTTGGCTTTCTTTAATTTCTATTAGCAGTATTTTGTAAGGTATTCCTCATGCTTTTTAAAAATTATCCTTTAGATTTAATATTTCATTGTTATTAAAAATGTTTTCCAAATATCAGTTTCTACTTTTTGTTGTTTGAATGTAAAAATATATTTGATTTTGTATAATGACCTTGTAATATGTGATATATATAAATTAATTTGCTGCTTCTGGTTTTTAAAACATAGTCTCTGTGATTTCATATATACACAATAATTTAATTTACAAATAAAGTTTTCTTCACTCTCTCAATATGCTTACTTTTAAGTGTGCCTTCATCATTCATCTTGCCTTATTATTACGATCTCTAGTGGAAATACTGAGTTTGGACTAACTTGTGCCTATTGTTGAAAGAAGGATTTCAGTTTTCCACTATTAACTAAGATATTAGGTTCAGGTTTTTTTTTAATAGAAGCTTTTTAAAGGATTAACAAAACCCATTTCTATTATAGTTTGCTGAGAGTGTTTTTGTTGTGACTGTTGTTATTGAAACACAAAATACTGTTGAAATTTTCATATCCTCTAATGCTTCTATTGAGACATTCATATCATTTTTAACACTTATTTTTATACAGAAAGTAGCATTGTTTGTTTTCCAATGTTAAACCAGCTTCACATTTCTTGAATATATTTCCTCTGGTCATGTTGTATTATCCTTTGAATACTTTGGAATATTTGATATGCTTATGTGACCATGAGGGTATTTATTTCTTCACAAAGGGTATTAATGAAGGGTTCTATATTCTTTATTTTTGATAAGTTCATATGGCTGTCTGCTCAATAAAATGATTTGGAAGGATACTTTATTATTCAGTATATTTCCAAAATATGACTGATCAGGTTTTGTATTTCTTATAGAGGAAATTGTCACAATTTGTGTCTGTTACGATATTTGTAAATGTCATTTATGTTGTTGCAATTATTGGCAGAGAGGGCTGTAATATCTTTATCTTTTTACTGCCTGATATATCTTCCTTTATTCCTGATACTGAAAGTGTTTTTTTTTTCTTGATTAGCCAGGAAAGAGACTTCCATATTTTGATTTTAATATTTTTAGTACCAATCTTTAATTTCATTGACATTCTCTATGTTTTTCCTCTTTATTTCATTGATTTCTGTTCTTATAATTATTTTTTTTATATTACCCTACTCGGCCTTGATCTGTCCTTATTTCTCTAGTTCCTAAAGTAGAAGACTCATCTTATAAATTTCATTTCCCTGTATCAGCATTTAAAACTATATTTCTCCTTTGACAATACATTGGACAAAAAAGTGCAAAATATTTATTGTGTCTGTCATTTCTTCATCTTTATTCATTTTTAAATTTTTCAAAATATTTGAAGATTTTGACATACATTTCTCTTATGATCTCTGATTTGATTCACTTATACCACAGAAAATGCACCACAGGTTGTTGTTTGCATTTATTGAATGTTTTGTTTTGGCTTATATGTACTGAAAAAAACACTGAAAAAGTAATGTTTATGAATGTAAACTGGTTAAATATAGAGGATTCATTATTTCAAGTCTTCTATATCCATACAATTTTTTTCTTCTAACCATACTTATGACTAAGATTTCAGTGTCATAATACTTAAACTATATATTTTTCTATTTTTTCTTATTATTTCAGATTGTTACATAGCATAAGTAGTTTAACATTCATTTATTTTTAATTGATGATCACTTCAGAATATCTTAATAAGTATGTTAAAAAAATAACTTTATCATCTGTAATTTGTTATTGGTTATAAAACAAGAGGCACCCGTTTTAAAATTTTTCACAGGGGTAACATACAAGTTCAACAGAAAAACAAAATTAAAATTATATGATACTATGTTCAGTAACACTGACAAAACAACCAAACCAGCCATTAATTAAACAAAGACAATGTGTTGTAATATCTAAAAATGAAACACTGGTTTAACTTTTAAAAACAAGCCATTATTACAAATTATATTAACTGTTGATGAAACAAAAATATGCTAAAACTTCAACATTTTATAAAGTATAAATCCATTTCTAAAGAAAGAAAACATTAAAAGTTAAAAACTAAAATCGTAGAATCACATTATTTAAAGCTACAAAAAACCTATAGTGTAATGGCAGCAAAGTGGCAGATTAAGCATCTCCAAGAGCTTTTTCCTTTAAGAAATACTGAAAATTGAACAGAAGCGGTGACAGACCACATTCGCAATAGGCACCCTAATCACTGGTTCTGAAAGGAACAGAGAAGCTCCAACTCGCACATTATTGTGTGTGTGTGTGTGTATTCAAACCAGTGTGGAAACTATCTGAAAATGTACCATAAGGGGCTTACCTGTTTTGCCTAACATGGAATGCAGACTGGAAGACTGGAAAACATTACTAAAAAATATTACAATGAACACTGATAGACCACAGAAAACTAGGAAAATATTACTGATAAAACAGAATCAACTACTGAAGGCTCAGGCAAAAAAGCTCTGGAAATTCACTGGAAATCCTGGACATTCACAAGTAGTCATGCATACAGGGCACTATACAAATCCATATGAATGGTCATGGCAACATGGGCTGAGAAAAGACTGGAGAAGATGCAAAGCTTTTCACATAGGCTGATTCCTGCGAGCAGTGCAGTGCTGGCCCAGAGTGGAAGATGTGTCCGATAGAAAGCCAGTGTGCATAGACCAGCAGTGTGTAGCTGTGTTTTACTTTTCTTCTCTTTTTCTCTTCTTCCTGGAATTCAACAGAATGTCTGTTAAAATGTGTGCTAAACACAAAGGAAAGTATATTACAGGATAGACTTCAGTGACTTCACACAGGGAAAATTGTTTAAAAATAGATTGGAATGGTTCCTAAACAAATGAACTACTAGAGACTTCAGTAATTTTCAAAAAATCAATTTCTGAGAGGAGGTGTGAGAATATGACTTCCAGAATTACCACATCATAATAAGAAAATGTCCAATTGTCACATTAACACAGACACACACACACACACACAAACCTAGGAACTATACAAAAAAAAAATAGGAAATTATTCCCCAAAGGAATAAAATAAATAACAAATACCATTGCTGATGAAGCTCAGTGTTTAAAACGACTGAAGAGAGATTTATAATGAAGGTAAAAATATGCTCAACTTACTAAAGAAACCCTGGACCAAAAATAAAGAAAAACAGGAAAATGATGTGTTAAAAAAATATTAATGAAACTATTGGAAGTATGGAAATGAACCAAACAAAATTCTATGGCTGAGAACATAATCAGCTAAATGAAAAATCCAGTAAGAAATTTAAACATCAGACTTGAGCAGAGAAAATAAAGAACAAACAAACTTGAATATACAACAATTGAAGTTATTGAATCTCATGACAAGAATGAAAAATAAATGAAGAAGAATGACTGGAGCTTAAGGATACTCTGCCATCAAGGAGGCCAGTATGCACAGTGCAAGGTTCTAAGAAGAAAAGAGAATGTGACAATGTTTTAAGGAATATTGCACAAAATTCCCTATATTTGATGAAAGACACAACCTTGCTCATGAAGCTTAAATAACTTTGAATAGGAAAAAAAAGAGATTGACAACTAAGATTACAAGAAAGGGGTTGAAGGCAAAAACAGAGACTGCAAGATGAAGAGTGATTCTAGAAGCAGCCAGTACCACACAGATCTTCACAGACCAGGGATCCTCTGTGGACTGCAGTCAGTTGCTCATCAGAAAGCAGACAGATTGAATGGAAGGTGGATGATATTTTCAAAATGCTGAAGGAAAAAAAATCCTGTTAAACTAGAATTTTATATCCGGTAACACTGTTCTTTAAACATGAGGAGAAAATAAGCCATTCACAGAAAAATAAAACATGAGAGATGTTTTCACCTGTTGGCTTGCCCTATAGGAAATGATAAAGTGAATAATTCCAACTGAAATGAAAGGAAACTAGAGAATAAATCAATGCCCTGTGAAGAAATTAAAGATTTGATAGTGTTAAATACATGGGAAAATGTAAATTCAGAATTAGTTTCTTTAGAGAATAATTGCAATTTAATTTCCTACATGATTTCAAAAACAAATGCTAAAAATTAATGTCATTGGCCTCACAACATAAAAAGATGTAATTCACAACAACAATAATGCAGAAACAGAGCATACAAACAGCTTTATGTTATTGAAATTAAGTTCTCATAAGTTCAAATTTGATTGCTGTAAATTTATAATGGGAAAAATAACCTTCAATGTAACAGTAAACATGTATTAAAATATACAAAAAAAAAGATATAGCAAAGGGAAATAAAACAATTCATTACAAATGCAAACAGAAATGAAATCAGTGTTGGAGGATATAAAAAGTAAACAAGACATACAGAAAGAATAGCAATTGTCAGGCCTAAGTCCTTTATCAATAATCACTAAACTCTCTAATCAAATGTTGAAATTAGTGAAAGGAGAGAAAAATTTATTTAATGCAAATGGTAACCAAAATGGAGGCTTACTAAACTAACCTTGGAAACAATAGATTTTTTTAATATAATTTATTTTATTATCATTAATTTACAATTACATGTGCAATATTACGATTATTAAACTACCCCTTCATCAGGTCCCCCCCACCAACCCCATTACAGTCACTGTCCATCAGCGTAGTGAGATGCTATAGAATCACTACTTGTCTTCTCTGAGTTGTACTGCCCTCCCCGTGCCCCCCCAACATTACATCTGCTAATCGTAATGCCCCTTTTTCCCTCTTATCCCTCCCTTCCCGCCCATTTTCCCCAGTCCCTTTCCCTTTGGTAAATATTAGTCCGTTCTTGGGTTCTGTGAGTCTGCTGCTGTTTTGTTCCTTCAGTATTTTTTCTTGTTCTTATACTCCACATATGAGTGAAATCATTTGATACTTGTCTTTTTCGGCTTGGCTTATTTCACTGAGCATAATACCCTCTAGCTCCATCCATGTTGTTGCAAATGGTAGGATTTGTTTTCTTCTTATGGCT
>JAVSCE010021703.1:0-24851 GCA_032199065.1 Smutsia gigantea | reverse complement strand
GACCCCACAGAAATACAAAGAATCATAAGAGAATATTATGAGAATCTATATGCTAACAACCTGGAAAACATAGAAGAAATGGACAACTTCTTAGAAAAATACAACCTTCCAAGACTGACCAAGCAAGAAACAGAAAAACTAAACAGGCCAATCACCAGCAACGAAATTGAATCGGTAATCAAAAAACTACCCAAGAACAAAACCCCTAGACCAGATGGATTCACCTCTGAATTCTACCAGACATATAGAGAAGAAATAACACCCATTCTCCTTAAAGTTTTCCAAAAAATAGAGGAGAAGGGAATACTTCCAAACTCATTCTATGAAGCCAGCATCACTCTAATACCCAAACCAGGCAAAGACACCACAAAAAAAGAAAACTACAGACCAATATCCCTGATGAACATAGATGCAAAAATACTCAACAAAATATTAGCAAACTGAATTCAAAAATACACCAAAAAGATCATCCATCATGATCAAGTGGGATTCATCCCAGGGATGCAAGGATGGCACAACATTCGAAAATCCATCAACATCATCCACTACATCAACAAAAAGAAGGACAAAAACCACATGATCATCTCCATAGATGCTGAAAAAGCATTCAACAAAATTTAACATCCATTCATGATAAAAACTCTCAACAAAATGGGTATAGAGGGCAAGTACCTCAACATAATAAAGGCCATATAGGACAAACCCACAGCCAACATTCTACTTAACAGCGAGAAGCTGAAAACTTTTCCTTTAATTTCAGGAGCAAGACAAGGATGCCCACTCTCCACACTTCTATTCAACATAGTACTGGAGGTCCTAGTGATGGCAATCAGACAGCACAAAGAAATAAAAGGCATCCAGATAGGCAAGGAAGAAGTTAAACTGTCCCTGTTTGCAGATGATGTGATATTTTACATAAAACACCATAAAGAATCAACTCCAAAACTGCTAGATCTAATATCTCAATTCACCAAAGTGGCGGAATACAAAATTAGTATGCAGAAATCTGTGGCGTTCCTGTACAGTAACAACGAACTGTCAGAGAGAGAAATCAGAAAACAATTTTATTCACAGTTGCATCAAAAAGAATAAAATACGTACGAATAAACCTAACCAAGGAAGTGAAAGACCTATACTCTGAAAACTACAGAGCCTCATGAGAGAAATTAAAGAAGATACTAATAAATGGAAACACATCCCATGCTCATGTATAGGAAGAATTAATTTTCTCAAAATGGCCACACTGCCTAAAGCAATCTACAGATTCAATGCAATTCCTATCAAAACACCACCAGCATTCTTCAACAAACTTGAGAAATTCGTTCCAAAATTCATATGGAACCACAAAAGACCCAGAATAGCCAAAGCAATCCGGGAGAAGGAAGAATAAAGCTGGGGGGATTATGCTCCCCCACGTCAAGCTTTACTACAAAGCCACAGTACCCAAGACAATATGGTACTGGCACAAGAATAGAGCCATAGACCAATGGAACAGACTAGAGAACCCTGTTATTAACCCAACCATTTTTGGTCAATTAATATATGATAAAGGACTCATGGATATACAATGGGGAAATGACAGCCTCTTCAACAGCTGGTGTTTTCAAAACTGGACAGCTACATGCAAGAGAATGAAACTGGATTATTGTTTAACTCCATACACAAAAGTAAACTTGAAATGGATCAAGGACTTAAATTTAAGTCATGAAACCATAAAACTCTTAGAAGACAACATAAGCAAAAATCTCAATCTAAGCATGAGCAAGTTCTTCCTGAATGCATGTCCCCGAGCAAAGGAATCAAAGCAAAATGAACTCATGGGACTACATCAAACTAAAAAGTTTCTGTACGGCAAAGGACACCATCAAAAGAACTAAAAGTTATCCTAGAGTATGGGAGAATATATTTGTAAATGACATATCCTACAAGGGGTTAACATCCAAAATATTTAAAGAACCTACATGCCTCAACACCCAAGAAGCAAATAAGCTGATTAAAAAATGGGCAGAGGATATGAAGAGACAGTTCTCCAAAGAAGAAATTCAGATGGCCAACAGACATGAAAAGATGTCCCACATCACTAATCAGGGAAATGCAAATTAAAACCACAATGAGATACCACATCACACCAGTCAGGATGACCAGCATTGAGAAGACTAAGAACAGCAAATGCTGGCAAGATGCAGATGCTGGTGGGAATGTAAGCTAGTTCAACCATTGTGGAAAGAAATTTGGAGGTTTCTCAAAAAACTAAAAATAGAAATACCTTTGAAATGGGATTTCCACTCCTTAGAATTTACCCAATGAGTACCACCTCTCAGATTCAAAAAGACATATGTACCGCTATGTTTATTGCAGCACTTTTTACAATAGCCAAGAAATGGAAGCAACCTAAGTGTCCATCAGTAGATGAACTGATAAAGAAGAGGTGGTACATATACACAATGGAATACTATTCAGCCATAAGAAAGAAACAAATCCTAACATTTGCAGCAACATGGTTGGAGTTGGAGGATATTATGCTCAGTGAAATAACCCAGGCTGAGAAAGGCAAGTGCCAAATGATTTCCCTCATTTGTGGAGTATAACAAAGAAGCAAAATTGAAGAAAAATATAGCAGCAGACTCAGAGACTCCAAGAAGGAACTAGTGGTTACTAAAGGGGAGGGGTGTGGGAAGGCGGGTCCTTAGGGTGGGAGGGGGGAATTGAGGGGTATTATGTTTAGTACTCACTTTGTGGGGGATCAAGGGGAAAACAGTGTAGCACAGAGAAGGCAAACAGTGAATCTGTGGCATCTTACTACACTGATGGACAGTGACTGCCTTGGGGTATGTGTGGGGACTTGATAATATGGGTAAATGTAGTAACCACATTTTTTCATGTGAAACCATCACAAGAGTGTATATCAATAATACATTAATAAAAAATAAAAATTAAAAAAAAAGTACATCACCAGTTATCGGGGAAATACAAATTAAACCAAAGTGAGACACCATTTCACGTGTACCAAAATGGCAATAATCAAAGATAGATAACAGTAAATGTTGACAGTTATGTGTTGTGATACATCATGAACAATGCAAGTTTCTCCAGGGAATGAAATATTGGTTTAACATTAGAAAATTTGATCAATGTAATTATAACTATATACCTATAAAGGAATATCTTTAGATCATCCCAAATGACTTAGAAAAACATTCGAACAAATTTAGCACCCATAATTAGTAAAAGGTGCTATGATACTTTATGTAGAAAACCCTAAAGTCTCCATCAAAAAAACTAGTTAGAACTAATAAACAAATTTAGTAAAGTTACAGGATACAAAATTGACAAACTTAATAATGTTGGTTTTTTATACACTAATAACAAACCATCGGAAAGAGAAATTAAGAAAACACTCCCATTTACACGTCCATCAAAAAGTACAAAATACTGGGAGTAAATTTAACTAAGGAGGTGAAAGATATGTACACTGACAACTATAAGACAATGATGAAACAAACGAAGATGATGCAAATCAATGGAAGGATACTCAATGTTAATGGATTAGAATAATTAATATTGTTAAAATGTCAATACTATCTAAAGCAATCTGCAGATTCAGTGTAATCCCTGTCAAAATTCCAATGTCATTTTTCATATAACTAGAACAAAAATTCTAAAATTTGTATGGAATTGCCAAAGATCCCAAATAACCACATCTTGAGAAAGAACAAAGCTGGAGGTATCACTCTCCCAGGTATCAAATTATACTCCAAAGCTTTAGTAATCAAAACAGTACAGTATTAGCATAAAAACAGACACACAGTTAGATGAATAGAACAGACCTGAGAGCCCAGAAAGAAACTCACAAGTTTTTGAACAAAAGAACAAAGAACATACAATGGAGAAGACAGTCTCTTCAATTAATGATGCTGGGAATACTGGACAGCTACATTCAAAAGAATGAAACTCAATCACAGATTTATAAGGAAAAATTAATTCACAGTGAAGTAAAGACATGAATATAAGACCTGAAACCATAAAAATCCCTGAAGAAAACAAAGGCAGCAAACAACCTGACATCAGTTTTTGGTGATGTGTTTGTGGATACGACACCAAACAGAAGGGAAAGGGAAGCAAATATAAACAAATGAGACCATAACAAAATAGAAGGCTTTTGCATACCCAGGTAAACCATCATTGAAACAAAAAGTCAACTCACTGAATGGGAGAAGATAATTGCAAATCATATATTTGGTAAGGGGTCAATATCTAAATATACAAAGAACTCATACAACTCAATAAAAATATAAACAACTTGATTAAAAATGTGCAAAAATAGACAGTTTTTCAAAGAAGACATACAGATGGCCCACAGGCATATGAAAATATGTTCAGTATCACTAATTATTAAGGAAATGTAAATCAAAACCACAATGAGATACTGCCTTATCTCTGTTAGAAAGGCTTCTATCAAGAAAACATGAAATAACAAGTGTTGAAGAGGATGTGAAGAAAAGCAAACCCCATACACCCTTGATGGGAATATTAAGTTGGTGCAGTCACTATGGAAAAGAGTATGGAGGTTCCCTCAAATAATTAAGAATAGATCTATCAATGCACCAGTTATTCCACTTCTGGATGTTAATCCAAAGAATATGAAAACACTAATTCGAAAAGATAGATACATCCCTATATTGATTGCAGCATTATTTTATTATAGCCAAGAAAGACATAGAACAAACCTAGTTGTCCCTCAATGGATGAATAGATGAGAAGTATATATACATATATAACTCAGACATAAAAAAGAATGAAATTGTGCCATTTGTGAAAACATGGTTGAACCTTGTGGGTATTATGCAAATGAAATATGTCAGATGGAGAAAGACATACTATATGACACACACATGTGTAATCAAAGAAAAAAATGAACAATACAACAAACATAAATATAGAGAACAAATTGGTGGCTACCCAATGCGAAGGGAGTTGGTGGGTGAGCAAAAGGAGTAAAGCAAGTTAATTGTATGGTGATACATGGTAACCAGATTATTGATGGTATCATTTTTGTGGTGTATACAGATGTTGAATTACAATGTACATTTGAAACATAATTTTATATACCAATTTTATTGGATAAAATAATTATCTTGCCTTCATTTTCTGCTGCTTCTGAAAAATACAAAAATTAAAAATTAAGATGCTTATACATTGTTATTGAAAATATACAATGGTGCTTCGACAGTAGGTTGAAAGCTAAATTCACCCACTATCAACATTATAGTGTATTTTAACAGTGCTTGTATAACATAGAATATTCTTTTCTTGATTGCATAATGCCTCAGAACAGTTCAAATACAGGTTTCCAATAGGCATTTGTAATGGAAACTCCATGGTGCAGAAGTATCATGCTTACTATTCTTGCTAAGACAGAGTAGTAAGATCACCAAAACTCCTGCCTCATATAGTCTCCCTAAACATAAAGCTTTTTAACTACCTGAAACATTAATATAATAGCATGGCCTAGGTCTTTAAAGCTTCTGCTTTTTCAGAGATGCATTTGCCTTAAGATTTTGTTCAAAATTTTGTTTCTAAGAGTCTTTCCATTTCAATTATACCCAAAGGAGATTGCTGTTATAAAGAAGTTTTTCATCTCACAATTGATATTTGAATGTTTAAGTACAAGTGAAAATATTCTTTATTTCCATATAGTATTTTATGGCATGAACATTTCACTAATATCAAAATCAAAGTATGAATACAAAACTGAAATATTAGTTTATAAGCCTATTCTTATGTTTTTTGTGTGCTAACATATTACATGTTATCTTGGTTCACATTTTATGGACTTTCAATAAGTAATTTGAATAACAATGAGCAAAATATTTTTGTTACTAGTTTTGGTTTCATTCATACAACAGGAAACAAATGCCAGTTTCTATTGTTTCAAGTGAATCTGTTTTAGGCAGAGCTAAAAATTATTAGTGCGTTAGACATATGAGCTTACTCTCACAGAATAGGAGAAACAGTACAATTCAAATTTTCTTTTATTTTGAAAACAACCTATTTGTGAAGAGATATTTACTAGATATTTGGCCATACACACTTTTGCTTAAAAGGGTGGTGTGTGCTTGTGTGTGTGAATATGTGGTAGGTATGAGCATGTATGTTGAAACGGTTGAAAGGGTTTGAAAAACTTTCTAAAATCGGTTTTTGTTGCATTTATAACATCTCCAACAAAAGTCACTAACTGACTACCGTTGAGTCAGATTCCCATGGGTAGCTTAATTTCACACCTTCTCTTACTCTGGATTAAAGAATGAGTTGTAGATGTTTATGGGGAAAAACATTTCAGACCTAACAATGCATTGTAGGTTGGAAACTCATCTAGGCCAAACTTCCCTCGCTGAGCAAATAAAGGAAAGTTCTAACATCCTGACAAGTCTCTTCTCCACAACAGGGATGACATAACCCATCAGTTGGGTGTTTATTCACCTGAATATCTTGACCAAAAGTGAGTTATATTGTGAAAATTAATTTGGAAGTGTGTTTACAAAAAAACCTTCTGCCTGTTTAAATTTACAGTCCTGTATTCTTCATAGATTCTTTTTTTTTGTTTATGTTGGTATCATTAGTCTACAGTTACATGTGCAATACTATGGTGACTAAACTACCCCCTTCATCAGGTCCCTCCACCAACCCCATTACAGTCACTGTCCATCAGCGTAGTGAGATGCTATAGAGTCACTACTTGTCCTCTCTGAGTTGTACAGCCCTCCCCGTGCCCCCCTAACATTACATCTGCTAATCGTAATGCCCCTTTTTCCTCCTTGACCCCCCCTTCCAACGCAGCCTCCCCAGTCCCTTTAGCTTTCGTAACTATTAGTCCGTTCTTGGGTTCTGTGAGTCTGCTGCTGTTTTGTTCCTTCAGTTTTTTTCTTGGTTCTTATACCCCACATATGAGTGAAATGATTTGGTACTTGTCTTTTCGGCTTGGCTTATTTCACTGAGCATAATACCCTCTAGCTCCATCCATGTTGTTGCAAATGGTAGGATTTGTTTTCTTCTTATGCCTGAATAATATCCCGTTGTGTATATGTACCACCTCTTCTTTATCCATTCATCTACTGATGGACACTTAGGTTGCTTCCATTTCTTGGCTATTGTAAATAGTGCTGGATAAATATAGGGGTGCATCTGTCTTTTTCAAACTGGGCTGCTGCATTCTTAGGGTAAATTCCTAGGAGTGGAATTTCTGGGTCAAATGGTATTTCTATTTTGAGTTTTTTGAGGAACCTCCATACTGCTTTCCAAAATGGTTGAACTAATTTGAATTCCCACCAGCAGTGTAGGAGGGTTCCTTTTTCTCCACATCCACACCAATATTTGTTGTTGTGTTTTGGATGTTGGCTATCCTCACTGGTGTGAGGTGGTATCTCATTGTGGTTTTAATCTGCATTTCTCTGATTATTAGTGATATGGAGCATCTTTTCATGTGCCTGTTGGGCATCTGAATTTCTTCTTTAGAGAGGTGTCTATTCAAGTCCTCTGCCCTTTTCTAAATTGGATTATTTGCTTTTTGTTGAGGTGCTTGATTTCTTTATATATTTTGGATGTCAACCCCTTATTGGATACGTCATTTATGAAAATATTCTCCCATACTGTAGGAAGTCTTTTTGTTCTACTGATGGTGTCCTTTGCTGTACAGAAGCTTTTCAGTTTCATATAGTCCCACTTGTTCATTTTTTCTTTTGATTCCCTTGCCCGGGGAGATAAGTCCATGAAGAAGTCACTCATGTTTATGTCCAAGAGCATTTTGCCTATAATTTTTTCTAACAGCTTTATGGTTACATGACTTACATTCAGGTCTTTGATCCACCTTGAGTTTACCTTTGTGTATGCGGTTAGACAGTAGTCCAGTTTCATTCTCTTACATGTAGCTGTCCAGTTTTTCCAACACAAGCTGCTGAAGAGACTGTCATCTCCCACTGTATATCCAAGGTTCCCTTATCAAATATTAATTGACTGTATATGTTTGGGTTGATGTTTGGATTTTCTATTCTATTCCACTGGTCTGTGGGTCTGTTTTTGTGTCAATACCAAATTGTCTTGATTACTGTGGCTTTGTAGTAGAGCTTCAAGTCAGGGAGTGTAATTCTCCCTGTTTTATTCCTCCTTCTCAGGATTGATTTGGCTATTCGGGGTCTTTGGGGTTCCATATGAATTTTAGAATTATTTGTTCCAGTTCATTGAAAAATGCTGTTGGTAGTTTGATCGGGATTTCATTGAATCTGTATGTTGCTTTAGGTATTATAGCCATTTTGACAATATTTATTCTTCCTAGTCAAGAGCATGGGAAGAATTTCCATTTGGTAGTGTGCTCTTTAATTTCTCTTAGGAGTGTCTTGTAGTTTTCAGATTACAGGTCTTTCACTTCCTTTGTTAGGTTTATTCCTAGGTATTTTAGTCTTTTAGATGTAATTGTGAATGGAATTGTTTTTCTGATTTCTCTTTCTGTTAGTTCATCTTTAGTGTATAGGAAAGCAACTGATTTCTGTGTGTTAATTTTGTGTCCTGCAACTTTGCTGAATTCAGATATTAGTTCTGGTAGTTTGGGAGTGGAGTCTTTAGGGTTTTTTATGTACAATATCATGTCTTCTGATAATAGGAACTATTTGACTTTTCTTTCCCAATCTGGATGCCTTGTGTGTCTTTGTTTTGTCTGATCGCTGTGGCTAGCACCTCCAGTATTATGCTGAATAACAGTGGAGAGAGTGGGCATCCCTGTCTTGTTCACGATCTTAGATGAAAAGCTTTTAGCTTCTCCCTGTTAAGTATGATGTTAGCTGTGGGTTTGTCATATATAGCCTTTATGATGTTGAGGTCCTTCCCGTCTATACACATTTTGTTGAGAGCTTTAATCAGGAATGGATGCTGAATTTTGTCAAATGCTGTTTCAGCATCTATGGAGATGATCATGGGGTTTTTGTTCTTCTTTTTGTTGATGTGGTGGATGATGTTGATGGATTTTCGAATGTTGTACCATCCTTGCATCCCTGGGATGAATCCCACTTGATCATGGTGTATGATCCTCTTGATGTATTTTTGAATTCGGTTTCCTAATATTTTGTTGAGTATTTTTCCATCCACGTTTATCAGGGATATTGGTTTGTAGTTTTTTTTTTTAGTGAGGTCTTTGCCCTGTTTTGGTATTAGAGTGATGCTGGCTTTTTAGAATGAGTTTGGAAGTATTCCCTCCTCTTCTATTTTTTGGAAATCTTTAAGGAGAATGGGTGTTATTTCTTCTCTATGTGTCTGGTAGAATTCATAAGTGAAATTTCAGGTCCGGGGGTTTTGTTCTTTGGCAGTTTTTTGATTACCGATTCAATTTCGTTGCTGGTGATTGGTCTAATTTTTCTGTATCTTGTTTGGTCAGTTTTGGAAGGTTGTATTTTTCTAAGAAGTCCATTTCTTCTATGTTTTCCAGCTTGTTAACATATAGGTTCTCATAGTATTCTCTTATAATTCTTTTTATTTCAGTGGGATTCATCGTGATTTTTCCTTTCTCATTTCTGATTCTGTTTGTGTGTGTAGATTCTCTTTTTCTCTTAATGAGTCTGACTAGGAGTTTATCTCTTTTGTTTATTCTTTCAAAGAACCAGCTCTTGGTTTCATTGATTTTTTTCTATTGTTTTATTCTTCTCAATTTTATTTATTTCTTCTCTGATCTTTATTATGTCCCTCCTTGTGGAAACTTTGGGCCTCATTTGTTCTTTTTTTTCCAATTACAGTAATTGTGTCTTTATTCATTTGGGAATGTTCTTCCTTCTTTTAATAGGCCTGGATTGCAATATACTTTCCTCTTAGAACTGCCTTTGCTGCATCCCTCAGAAGTTGTTGTTTTGTGTTGTTTTTGTCACTTGTCTCCATATAGTCTTTGATTTGGTCATTAACCCATTGATTAATTAGGAGAATTTTGATAAGTCTCCATGTATTTTTGAGACTTCTTATTTTCTTTCTAAAATTTAATTCTAGTTTTATACCTTTATGATCTGAGAAGATGGTTGGTAGGACTTCAATATTTTTGACTTTGCTGAGGTTCTTTTTGTGGTCTGGTATGTGGTCTATTCCGGAAAACATTACATGTGCACTTCAGGAGAATGTGTATCCTGGTGCTTTGGGTGTAGTGTCTGTAGATGTCTGTTAGGTCCATCTGTTCTAGGGTGTTGTTCAGTGTAACTGTGTCTTTACTTATTTTCTGTCTGGTTGATCTGTCCTTTGGAGTGAGTGGTGTGTTGAAGTCACCTAAAATGAATGCATTGCTCTCTATTTCCTCCTTTAATTCTGTTAGTATTTGTTTCACATATGCCGGCGCTCCTGTGTTGTGTGCATATATATTTATAATGGTTATATCTTGTTGTTGGACTGAGCCTTTTATCATTGTGTAATGTCTTTCTTTATCTCTTGTTACTTTCTTCATTTTGAAGTCCATTTTGTCTCATACAAGTACTGCAACACCTGCTTTTTTCTCCTTGTTGTTTGCACGAAATATCTTTTTCCATCCCTTCACTTTTAATCTGTGTATACGTTTAGGTTTGAGGTGAGTCTCTTGAAAGCAGCATATAGATGTGTCTTGCTTTTTTATCCATTGTATTACTCTGTGTCTTTTGATTGGCGCATTTATTCCATTTACATTTAGGGTGATTATTGATAGATATGTACTTATTGCCATTGCTCACTTTAGATTCGTTGTTGCCAAAGGTTCAGGGGTTGCTTCTTAACTATCTAACAATCTAAGTTAACTTTATTGTTAAGTTATTGTAAACACAGTCTGATGTTTCTTTATTTCTCTCCCTTCTTATTCTTCCTCCTCCATTCTTTATATACTAGGTGTTTTATTCTTTGCCTTTAGTTGGTATTTGGATGGTCTGCTTTCTTTTCTATGATTTTATTTTTTCTGGTGACAACTTTTTACCCTTAGGAGTGCTTCTCTCTAGAGCAGTTCCTTTAAGATGTCCTGCAGAGGTGGTTTATGGGAGGCAAATTCTCTCAGCTTTTGCTTTACTGTAAATTGTTTATTCCCTCCATGATATTTAAATGATAATTGTGCTGGATACAGTATTCTTGGTTTGAGGCCCTTCTATTTCATTGTGTTAAATATATCATGCCATTCTCTTCTAGCCTGTAAGGTTTCTGTTGAGAAGTCTGATGATAGCCTGATTGGGTTTTCCTTTGAAGGGGATCTTTTTTTCTTTCTCTGGCTGCCCTTAATTCTCTGTCGTTATCTTTGCTCTTTGCCATTTTAATTATTATGTGTCTTGGTGTTGTCTTCCTGGCGTCTCTTGTGTTAGCAGATCTGTGGGCTTCCATGGACTGCGAGACTATTTCCTTCCCCAGCATGGGGTTGTTTTCAGCAATTATTTCTTCAAAGACATTTTCTATCTCTTTTTCTTTCTCTTCTTCATCTGGTACTCCTATAATGCGAATATTGTTCCATTTGGATTGGTCACAGAGTTCTCTTAATATTCTTTCATTCCTAGCAATCCTTTCTCTCTCTCTGCCTCAGCTGCTCTGTGTTCCTGTTCTCTGATTTCTATTGCATTAACAGTCTCTTGCATCTTGTCCAGTCTGCCGCTAAGTCCGTCGATGGCTTGTCTCATTTCTGCATTGTCTTTCCTGACTTCACTCACTTCCTCCCTCAGCTGTTGCATATTTCTCTGTAGATCCATCAGGATGATTATGACTTTTATTCTGAATTCTTTTTCAGGAAAATTCTGCATTTCCATCCCTTCAGGTTCCCTCTCAGGGGTTGTGGGGGTCTCGGTGATCTTGGTCTGTACCATATTCCTCTGTCTTTTCATGTTGATAGGAGTGGTCGCTGGTAGGTGCTATGTATGTCAGCTGGGCTCTTTAAGACGTAAGAGAAAAAAACAACAAGAAAGAACAAACAAGCAAAAAAAGAAGGGAGAGAAAGAAAAGAGAAAAAGAAGAAAGATAGAGAAGAAAGAAAAAAGAAAGGGGGAAAAAAGCCGTCCAACCGGATTGGATTCTGTATTGGTGCTGTTGGTGTTGCTGTTGCTCCACTATTCCACAGCCGTGGCCGCACCGCTGTTTGTAGCTCTGGCCAGTGCAGGAATGAATGGGAGGCTGTTGTTCCCTGTATAAACTTTAGTGTGGCTGCTACCTTTTCTCAGTCACCAGCAAGGGGCCCGAAGTTCCTCAGGACTCCCAGACCGCTGGGCTGATAGTGCCGGCAACGGTGTTCTCTTGCTGCTCCCACCGCCTCTCTAAGACCGCTACAAACTGCACGTGTGTTTCTCTTGTCCTGGGGCGCTGGCTGCACAGACCTGGCATGTTCCTGGCTCAAAACCTGCACCTTCTGCCTCTCCAATGTCTGATGCACTGTGCAATGTGTGTCAGCTCTCCCGGCGCAGACCACCGGGGCTGGGTATTTCACAGACCTGCTCTTCCACTCCCTCCCGGCTCTGAATCCTCTCCTCCTGCCGGCGAGCCGGGATGGGTGAGTGCTGGGGTCTCGTTTGGTCGCGGCTCTGTATCTTACCCACCTCACGGGGTGCCAAGTCCTCTCGGGTTTAGTTGCACACTGTGTACTTTCCTTTGTATTCTGGTCTCTCTTTTAGGAATAGTTGTATTTGCTGTATTTTCGTAGATAAGTATAGTGTTGGGAGGAGATTTCTGCTGCCCTGCTCACGCTGCCATCTTCCTATCTCTTCCTTCATTGATTCTTTTTCCATGGAATTTTTACTTAGCTGTGGTGGCTTGGCCAAAATATTTTACAATTTATTCACATTTATTTTTATTGACATTGAAGGAAACGCAAATGTTTGACTTATATAGACACATAATTCAAAGGGCAAGTTTGTTCTTCATATACCACTAAGAATTTGGTTATTCAACTTGGAGAATTCTAATACATTTGAACTATCTCATTAAAATGCCATGCATAAAAAATATTTTAAATAAAGATGATCTATTGTAGTATACATTAAGCACTTCATAATTATTTATTGAATCAGGGTTGTTTTTATTCCACTGTGAAATATATATGTAAATATATCTAAGAACATATTTGGAAATGACACATTTAAAAATTAATATTATAACTGTAATATAATTCTGTAGTCTAAAGATTTTTTAGGTAATTTACAAAGTTTATGACACGGAGGTTATTTTCAAAGGTGAAAAAAGCACACTTGTTTAGAAGTTAAGAATACTTCTTTACACTTTGAAATGTCAGTATAACCGGTAATATAGAAACAATTTCATTTTTAATTAGAACCAAAACATTTTCCTATAATTTGATTATCTCTGTGTCTTTCCCACCTTAGGAAGAAAATAAATTTAAACATGAATTGTATTTGCTATCCAGAGTTCTATTGAAGCTATTCCATAATTATTAGAGTTTGAAAATGGATTGAAAATATAGTATTCTGAGGGCTGGAGTGGGAAAGGCAGGTAAAGGAGAAATGGTTGCCAATGGGAGTACCTTTTGGAGTGATGAAAATGCTCTAAAATTAAATTATAGCGGTGAATGCACAACTCTTTGAATGACCAATTAAAATATTAAATTGTACACTTTAGATAGGTTAATTTTATGGTGTATAAATTATATCGCAATATTGCTGTTAAGAAGAGAACGGAGTGAAGATTATCTGCTAGTTATCTCCTTGGAATGAAAGGAAAGAAAATATAGTAGGAAAAAATCATAAATTATTACCTCAATTATTCTTCTTCACAATGATGAACTAAGACACAGATCCAAATTCTATCTTCCTATATAATGCACACACACACACACACACACACACACACACATTATGTGTGTGTGTGTGTGCATTACATTGCCAGCATGTAATTCATTTTTAAACTTGTATGTTAAAAAAATATAAACGAAAAATAACATTTGATGTTTGTTATGCCATGTGCTAATCATGTCATATTATATTACTGAATTATTTTTCACAACTTTATAAAGGAGGTGATATCAACATTTCCACTTTATGGATGGAACAACTGAGGCACAGATTAAGTATTAATCAAAGATTAAATTTCTAACACGTGACAGAACTAAAATTTATACCCAAGGAATCTTACAGAAGAGTTAATTCTCTTAATTCAATGAGAAAATTTTCTGGAATAAAGAAAGGAAGCAATCAATGTGGTAATCAATAAGCATTCAAAGTAAATACATACAATTTATTTATGAAAATATTACAGGTCACTTTTCATGCTTCTGAAGTTTTAAAGAGCATGCACAGCAGTCAAATCCATACATGATTTTCAATTATCTATATTGTTATACTCAGTAAACAATGCAATAAAAGTATCACAGAGGGGGAAAAACAAATTTCCTTCTACTCCTGAGTTCTTGACTGACACCCCTACAATAAAAGACAGATTAACAATAGAAAAACAAACAGAAGCTTATTAACATGTAAACCTCATGTTCACATGGGAGATACCCAGGGAAAAATGAGTAAATCCCTGACATGGCTTAGATTTCAAACTAAATACCATTTTAATAAAAAAGGGGAGCAGGGAGGTAGACATCTAAGTGGAGAGTAAATGATTATTAGGAAGGGTGAGTGGGCTGTTAGAAGAATAGACAGAAGGTATGATAATTTGTGACAAAGTTTGTCAGGATGTGGTATGCACTGCTAGCTGCCTTTCAGGTGATAAGAGTCAATCTTCCCTGATTGTGAAAGGGGAGATTTGTGACAATTGAGTTCCTTTTAGAGGACCTGTCTTTAGGCATATAAGGGGAGTTCAGAGAAAGTCTCTCCTTGCATTTGCTATTATTTTCAGCTGAAAATAATCAGTATTTGGGGTCGCATATTCTGTTGTCCTTCTGGGTCTATTATCAAACATAGAGTCCAATAATATTAAGAAATGTCCTGTAATTATTGGCCATATGGTGAGATATGCAACAAAATCATGACACATATTAATTATCTGCAACACTGAAATATGTCCCTTGTGATATCACTAAGAGCTCAACCTTCAAATAAAACAAAAAGGGGGTTGAAGATTATATTGCCATGTGTTTGGTTATTTTAGGAGCTAGCTTTATACGTGATAAAAGGGATTTATCCTCTGAACAGGTATATATAAGGCAATGATAGAGGATTCATTCACATGACACCCAACATTTAGCTGAAAATTATAATTGATTTGAACTTTCAATTAGCTTCTCGGGAATTTTTTATATTTATTATGTATGCTTGACAAATTTAGTTGACATTGGTTTATAGATTATCTACTACTTATCCACCACTGTCAATATACCAATACCCTTCTGAGGATTTCTATACTTAGAATACACAAACTGTGGAGAGTGAGAGCTAACAGTTTTCATTCTGATGACAGTGTTAAGGGCAGTAATCACCCTTTGACTTAGTTATGAATTTTTCATTATAATTTTATTTGAATCCTCTTTGTATTGGGTAAAAAGAGTATGCTGGTTTCTCAAAAAGTAATGCATAAGGGATATTTTTTAAGAAATTATGCATTCAATCCCAAGATGCTTTTTCTGAATCTAAAGAAATTAGTTTTTGTTATGTTGTTTTCATAGAAAAATACCTAACTTGAAACAATCACAGCACCTACGATATTACAAATTTGCCTTCCCTATGCTAAAAAATGCTTCATTATGTAATGAAAAGTGTGTGTGTGTGTGTGTGCGTGTGTCTCTGTGTGTGTGAAATGGCCTAACTAGTGTCAATTCTTGAAAACCTCTTAGGAATCTAATACCAAACATTAATTCTTTGAAAATAAAAAGGAAATATAGTTTGTTGACTTATTCTACGCAAGCTTTGCAATATTTGAAACACTCTGCATTGGAAAATATAGCTACTCAAATTTTTAGGGTTATTTAAAAAACACTAATGAGTTGAAATAACTAAATCTTCTCATCCACCAGATTATATTATATGAACATTAATGCTTATTGCTTCTCTCCTATATTTCTTTTGTTTTCACAAATGAAAATGATCCATAGATCAGCCATGCTACTTGTTTTATAAATTTATATAAATAAATTAACTTTCTATACCATTGGAGACTTATCTGTAAAATAGAGAAAATAATAAAGTGGTTTAGGGGCTAGAACAATCTTTTATAAATCATTCAGTATGGTAGCTCACCTGGAATATTATTCATACTCTTTGATTAACAAATTCCTGTTACATATCAGTGTAAGAATCAGGGCAATTTGGAATTAAATGGCACGGAAATCATGTCATTCCTATATAGATGTGTTTCTCGAAGATAGAATGTAGAACCACTAGCATTGAAGCAAGCTCTAAGGACTTCCCATTCCACTTAGGATGTAGAAATTCACATGTTTGTTCTCTCCCTAACACCAATAAGCCAGATAAGCTATAAAGGCATAGTTTTTTCTCTAACCACCAGGCATATGAGAATATAACGAAATGTAGACTAAAATGTAGAAAGTGACAAGCTCTTTATACAAGAGAGAAGATCCATGATTACTTTCTTCCCAGATAATAATAAACCTGCCCAAACACTTAACAGACATTTAGTGGCCATGAATAAGCTGTTGTGATGAACTGGAGTCCCAAAGGGGCCTGGCAACCAAACAAGTTCGTGCACTTCCTTCAAAACTTTCCCATAGATCCTCAAAGAGTCTGTGGCTGATATGCTAAAGCTTAGATAGAACAGAACTGAGAGAGGAATGTCCCCTGACATGTATGGCTCTACTTCACTCCCTAAACAGAAACTAATTCAATGTATATCATAGACCAAACCTTAAAAGATACACAAAACTTGTGGGAAAAAATATAGATGATCTTCACTTTGGGTTATGCAAAGACTCTTTAGTTAGATTTCAACAAGTACTAATCATGACAAAATATGGTATATGGGACTTAATAAAAATTTTATAATTCTGTTTATTAAAAGAGAGCATCAAGATGAACATGTAAGCCAAATCTATGAAAAATATTTTCAGAATATATGTCTGACATAGGATCTGTAACAAAAACATATTAAGAATTCCTATGAATCAACATATTAAGAATTCCTATGATTCAACAATGAATGATCTGATATAGGATATTTAACAAAGGCATATTAAGAATTCTTATGAATCAACAAGGAACAAACAACCCAATAAAAAATGAGTCAAAAGGAAAGGATTCAAGATGGCGGAATGAGAGGTGAGACAGAGAATGCTTCCCAAAACCACATACATTATGAAAATATAGTTAATATAGCTAATCCTAAAAGAGCAATAGGAAGAAGGCTGCACCAAACTGCATACACCTGGAGAACTGAGCAGACCCCACGAAACAGGGTAACATACCAAAGCCTTGATCCGGTGGGATCCAAGCCCTTCCCCCACCCCAGATCACTGTGGGGAGGAAGAGAAATGGAGCAGGGAGAGGGTGGGAGCCTAAGACTGCTGAACACACAGCCCTGGAGAACCAATATGGTAATACAAACCTACATTGAATGGTGCTCTGGAGATTAGTGGGGTTGGAAAGCTAAGACAGACCAAATACTGGGGAGATTGAGATTCCAGCTGTCAGGGATCCACATCCAGCTCCTCTGTGACAAAGGAAAGGTGGGTAGTTTGAAAAAACTTCCTAGCAGCAAGAGAGCTACTGAAGAGGTGGGTTTTCCGAGGAGCTTTCTCCATGGGAGAAGGGATATGTGGACAAGGTTGTTTGGGCACACTCTGCCCAGCACATCTGGAACTTTCAGGAGCTTCAGACACTCCATCCAACTGGCTGGCTACTCAGATCTAAGGCGCCTCACTGTGATAGGCACCCTGCTGTGTCTTCTGCCTGGCCTGCTGGCACCAGCTGGCTAACCAGTAGTCCCTGCCCTAGCATCAGGCCAGCCAGAGGGAGACCCCACCTAAGGAAGTTACAGAGGCAAAGCCCAGAGGTTTACACCTGCATGCTGGCCCACTGTTTCTGACAGTGGAGACAGGCACTGCAGCCTGGAAGCAGGAAACAGCACTTTCTTCCCTCCAGGCACCAGTACCAGTCCCCTGCGACCATTGACATCATTCCAGGGGCTGAGCAGCTCCAGAGACTAGAGATTCCGGGTACTAGAGGGTGCTACACATAAATATGAAATGAAATGTCAAAGGAACCTGGTTCAAATAAAAATCTCACAAACACCAGAAAAAGGGACAAATGAAACTGAAATCACCAATGATCCTGAAGGAGAGTTCAGAATAAAAATCATAAATATACTCATGGAGGTACAGAAAAATATTCCATAACTCAGGGTTGAATTCAGGACAGAGATTCAATCATTAAGAAATTCCACATCTGAAATGAGACATACAGTGGAGGGATTTAAAAGCAGATAAGACACAGTAGAAGAGACAGTTAATGGAATAGAAATTAGAGAAGAGGAATACAAAGGAGCTGAAGCACTGAGAAGAAAAAGGATCTCTAGGAATGAAAGAATATGGAGAAAACTGTGTGACCAATCCAAACAAAACAATATTTGCATTATAGGGCTACCAGAAGAGGAAGAGAGAGAAAAAGGGATAGAAACTGTCTTTGAGGAGGTAATTTCTGAGAAATTCCCCAATCTGTGGAAGGAGATAGTCACTCAAGCCATGGAGGTGCACAGATCTCCCAACACAACGGACCCAGGGAAGACAACAATAAGACATATAATGATTAAAATGGAAAATATCAAGGATAAACACAATTAAAAGCAGCCCGAGAGATAGAAAAGATTGCATACAAAGAAAAACCCATCAGGCTATCATCAGACTTTTCAACAGACACCATACAAGCCAGAAGGGAATGGCATGATACATTTAATGCAATAAAGCAGAAGGGCCTCGAACCAAGAATACTCTACCTGGCAAAGTTATTATTTAAATTTGAAGGAGGAATTAAACAATTTTCAGAAAAGCAAAAGCTGAGAGAATTTACATC
Organism: Smutsia gigantea; assembly: GCA_032199065.1. Lineage (NCBI taxonomy): Eukaryota > Metazoa > Chordata > Mammalia > Pholidota > Manidae > Smutsia > Smutsia gigantea. The sequence goes on along the minus strand of JAVSCE010021703.1, from coordinate 5,919 downwards.
CCACAAACGACCTCTACAGCGAATTTTGCAGGAACTGCTATAGATGGAAGTATTCCTAAATCTAAATAGCTGTCACCAGGGGAAATAAAACCACCACAAATTAACACAATTAATTACTAAGCAGATGGAAAATCATGTCAAATACCCCCAAAGTCAATCAAGGGATAGACAAAAAGCACAGACTATGATACCTAATATACAAAGAATGGAGGAGAAAGAAAAAGGAGGAAAAAAAGAACCTTTAGGTTGTGTTTGTAATAGCATACTAAGTGAATTAAATAAGACTATTAGTTAGCAAGGGAATTACCCTTGAACCTTTGGTAACCATGAATCTAAAGCCTGCAATGACAAAAGGTACATACCTATTGATAATCATGTTAAATGTGAATGGTCTGAATGTAATAATCAAAAGACATAGAGTAACTGAATGGATTAAAAAAAATACTGGTCTGTGTGCTGCCTACAAGAGACTCACTTCAAACCCAAAGATATACACAGATTGAAAGTAAAGGGATGGAAAAATATATTTAATGCAACTAATAGGGAGAAAAAAGTGGGAGTTACAGTACTTGTATCAGACAAAATAGACTTCAAAACAAAGAATGTAACAAGAGACAAAGGACATTACATAATGATAAAGGGGTTAGTCCAACAAGAGGATATAACTATTATAAAAATCTATGCACAAAACACAGGATCACCTAAATATGTGAAACAAATACTAACAGAATTAAAGGGGGAAATGGAAGGCAATGTATTCATTTTAGAAGACTTAAACACACCACTCCAAAGGGCAGATCAACCAGATAGTAAGGAGACAGAGGCACTGAAAATTGCATTAGAACAAATGGACTTGAATTACATCTACAGAACACTCCATCCAAAAGTAACAAGATACACTCAAGTGCACATGGAATATTTTAAAGAATAGATCATATACTAGGCCACACAAAAAGCCTCGTAAATTAAAAATGGTTGAAATTGTACCAACTACCTTCTCAAAAAGTTATGAAACTAGAAAAAATTACAAAAAGAAAATAAAAAGGTCCAAAAACACATAGAGGCTTAAATACATGCTCCTAAATAATCAATGAATCAATGGCCTAATAAAAACAGAGATCAAGCAATATATGGATAAAAATGACAACAATAATTCAACATCACAAAATCTGTGGGACACAGCAACAGCTGTACTAAGAGGGAAGTATATTGCAATACAGGCCTACCTCAGGAAAGAAGAACAATCCCATATGAACAGTCTAACCTCACAATTAATGAAACTAGAAAAAGAACAAATGAGGTCCAAAGTCAGTAGAAGGAGATAACTAATAAGGCTTAGAGCAGAAATAATTAAAATTGAGAAGAATAAAACAATAGAAATAATCAATGAAAGCAGAAGCTGGTACTTCTAGAAAATAAACAAAATAGATTAACCCCTAGCCAGACTTATTAAGAAAAAAAGAGAGTTTACAGACATAAACAGAATTAGAAATGAGAAAGGAAAAATCACTATGGACACCACAGAAATATAAAGAATTACAAGAGAATACTATGGAAAATAACATGCCAACAAACTGGATAACCTAGATGAAATGGACAACTTTCTAAAAAAATGGAACCTTCCAAGGTTGACCCAGGGAGAAACAGAAATTCTGAATAGACCAATTATCAGCAAGGAAATTGAATTAGTAATCCAAAAATTACAGAACAAAACCCCTGCACCAGATGGTTTCACTGCTAAATTTTATCAAACATTTAGCGAAGACCTAATACTCATCATCCTTAAAGTTGTCCAAAAAGTAGAAGAGGAAGGAATTCTCCCAAACTCATTCTACGATGCCAGCATCACTCTGATATGAAAACCAGGCAAGGACACCACAAAAAAAGAAAATTACAGACCAATATCCCTGATGAACATAGATGCAAAATACTCAAAAAATATTAGCAAACAAAACTCAAAAATACATCTAAGAGATCATCCATCATGATCAAGTAGGATTTATTCCAGGGATCCAAGGATGGTACAACATTCAAAAATACATCAACATCATCCACTACATGAACAAAAAGAAGGACAAAAACCACATGATCATCTCTACAGATGCCGAAAAAACATTCAACAAAATTCAACATCCACTCATGATAAAAACTCTCAAAATAATAGCTATATAGGGCAAGTACCTCAACGTAATACAGTCCATATATGACAAACCCACAGCCAATATTATGCTTAACAGTGAGAAGCTGAAAGCTTTCCTTTAAGATCAGGAACAAAACAAGCATGCCCACTCTCCCCACTTTCAAAATTCTGGAGGTCCTAGCCACAGCAATCAGACAACACAAAGAAATAAAAGGCATCCAGATTGGCAAGGAAGTAGTTAAACTGTCCGTGTTTGCAAATGACATGATATTGTACATTAAAAAACTGAAAGAATCAACTGCAAAACTACTAGATCTAATATCTGAATTCAGCGAAGTTGCAGGATAAAAAATAAACACACAGAAATCATTGCTTTCCTGTACACTAACAATGAACGAGCAGAAAGAGAAATCAGGAAAACAGTTCCTTTCACAATTGCATCAAAAACAATATAATACTTGGAAGAAACCTAACCATGGAAGTGAAAAACCTATACTCTGAAAAGTACAAGACACTCATGAGAGAATTTAAAGAAGATACCAATAAATGGAAAGACATCCCATGTTCATGGATAGGAAGAGTTAATATTCTCAAAATGGCAATTCTGCCTAAAGCAATCTACAGATTCAATGCAATTCCTATCAAAATACAAACAACATTCTTCAGTGAACTAGAGCAATTAGTTCTAAAATTCATATGGAACCACAAAAGACCCAGAATAACCAAAGCAACCCTGACAACGAAGAATAGAGTGGGGGGATTACACTTCCAAACTTCAAGCTTTACTACAAAGCCACAGTAATCAAGACAATTTGGTACTGGCACAAGAACAGACCCATAGAACAATGGAACAGACTAGAGAGCCCAGATATAACCCAAGCATATATGGTCAATTAATATTAAAAAAGGAGCCATGGATATACAATGGGGAAATGACAGCCTCTTGAACAGCTGGTGTTGGCAAAAGACAGCTCCATGTAAGAGAATGAAACTCAATTATTGTCTTGTCTAATCACATATACAAAAGTAAACTCAAAATGTGTCAAAGACCTGATGTAAGTCATTAAAGAATAAAACTGTTAGAAGAAAATGTGGGCCAAAATCTCAAATATTAACAAGAGCAACTTTTTCCTGAACGCATCTCCTTGGGCAAGGGAAACAAAATAAAAAATGAAGAAATGGGACTACATCATGCTAAAAATCTCCTGTATGGTAAAGGACACCATCAGCAGAACAAAAAGACATCCTACAGTATGGGAGAATATATTTGTAAATGACATATCTTATAAAGGATTGACATACAAAATATGTAAAGAACTCACACACCTCAACATACAAAAAGTAAATACAAAAAGTAAATAACCCTATTAAAAAATGGGCAGAGTGTATGAACAGACACTTCTCCAACGAAGAAATTCAGATGGCAAACAGGCACATGAAAAGATGCTCCACATCACTAATCATCAGAGAAATGCAAGTTAAAACCACAATGAAATATCACCTCACACCAGTTAGGATGGCAAACATAGAAAAGCCTAGGAACAACAAATGCTGGAGAGGATGTCGAGAAAGGGGAACCCTGCTACACTGCTGGTGGGAATGTAAAATAAGTCAACCATTGTGGAAAGCAGTAGAGAGGTTCCTCAAAAAACTAAAAATAGAAATATTATTTTACCCAGGAATTCTACTCCTAGGAATTTACCCTAAGAATATAGAATCCCAGTTTCGAAAGGTCATATGCACCCCTATGTTTATAGAAGCAGTATTTATAAGAGCCAAGAAATGTAAGGAACCTAAGTGGCCATCAGTAGATGAATAGATAAAAAAGATGTGGTACATATACACAATGAAATATTATTCAGCCATAAGAGGAAAACAAATACAGACATTTGCAACAACATGGATGGAGCTAGAGGGTATTATGCTCAGTGAAATATTCCAGGCAGAGAAATACAAGTATAAAATGATTTCACTCATCTGTGGAGCATAAGAGCAAAGCAAAACAAGGAACAAAACAGCAGCAGACTCACAGAACCCAAGAATGGACTAACAGTTGCCAAAGGGAAAGAAACTGGGTGGGGTGTGAAAAGTGAGGGATTAGGGGAATAAGGGGCCTTACGATTAGCACACATAACTTCGGGGTGTGTCACAGGGAAAGCAGTATAGCACAGAGAAGACAAGAAATAACTCTGTAGTATCTTACTATGTTGATGGACAGTGACTGCAATGGGGTATGTGGTGGGGACTTGATAATGGGGTTATCTACTAACCACAGTGTTGCTCATGTGATTGTATATTTATGATACCAAAAAAAAGTCAGTCAAAAGATTTGAACAGATTGAAAAAATGAGATACACAACTGGCCAATATACATCTGAAGTGTCCTTTACATCATTGGTTGGTAGACAAAACAAGATGTTGCTGTACATTAAAATTGCTAGAGTAAAAGTGACTGATACTAACATATTTTGGCAACTCACCTACATTGCTGATAGGAATGGAAATTGCTCTGAAGCATTTTGTCATTCTTGACACACCTGTTCCATTTCTATGTGATTACCACCTCCCTACAAAGAATGAAAGCATATGTCTACTTGAAGATATGAATGGGAGTATACATAGCACCTTTGTTCATAGTAATGAGAGGTTGGAAACAATCCATCAGCACATGTATGGATCAACAACTTGTAGTATATTCATACAATGGAATCCTACTTAACAATAAAGAGGAAAAAAAATACTGACACAAAACACCAGAACATAACCTGAAAATCATTAGGTTGAATGAAAGAAGTCGGACTCAAAATAGTATACACTGTATGAGTACATTTATATGAAGTCCAAGAATAAATAAAACTATATTATATTAATCGATATCTGCACTGTCATTAACTATGAGGTTTTGGGTTCTCTGGATTGGGAAACTTTTAGGAGTATTAGAAATGTTCTTTATCTTGTTTGTTGATAGATATGTGTACACAGTTATTAAAACACATAAAACTCAAAACATAACATTTGCATTTTCTTACCTATTCATTTTACCTCAATAAAATATTAAGACAATTTTAACAGTAATTTTCTAGTTAAAATGTTGATTTGTCAATCCTACTAAATATTTAACAAAACTGTGTTTCTAGGATTAAGGCCCTAAAATTCACAATATTATCCATAATAGTAGGAAACTAATGCACACTAAAATCTGCAAAGTAATACCCTATCATGTTCAACTTTATTTTTACTATCATATTTACAAATTTTATCAACTGCATTGTGCATACATGCAATGGTTAATTTTATATGTCAACTTGATTGGACTAAGGGATGTCCAGATAGTTGGCAAAACATTATTTCTGGGTGTGTCTGTGAAGGAAGAGATTAGCAGATTTACACTATCTGCTCCTCTAGTTCTAAAACCTTCAAACTTAAACTGAGTCTCACAAGTGGCTTTCCTGCTTCTCCAGCTTGCAAATTACAGACTGGCTTTTTGGCCTTGGCCTCCATATTTGTGTGAGTTAATCCCTATAATAACCTTCACCTATCTGTATGGATCACTATCTATCATCTATAATCTATAGCTATTCCTCTATCTCTGTAGCTATCTAGCTCTGATCTATCTAGCTCATGTATTTATTCTGTTTCTCTGGAAAGCACTGATAATACAGTGCAGAGCTGATGATTGGTGACTATAGTTAATACAATATTGCATATTTATGAGTTTTTAAATGATAGTTTATACTTAAGGTGTCTTTTATCTCTTGCTGATCTTAAGATTTTTCTTT